>CM056059.1:168207871-168407871 GCA_029574335.1 Rana kukunoris
TCTTGTAACAAATGTTTATATAAAGTGGTATTCAACCCAAAAGCAAACCTCTATTATGTTGCAGCTTACTGATTCCTAGATGGCCCCCCAGACTGACACTGCTGCTGTCCAAAAGTGCCCCCTGTGTTCCTTCATCCAGAGTGAAGGCACTCTAATATAGCGGTGTGTTACTGGCCAGATCACTAAGTAAAAATAGAAAAAAGAAAAGAAAAAAGAAAACTAATGCAGCCATCACATCTAATAATTGGTAATCTGGTATTTTTGGTGCCTTTCTGGCTATACTGAAATGCACTGAAAACGCAGAAAGCACACATCAAAAATACCACCCGTGTTACGTTTTTGATGCCTTTTTTGAGCCAAATGATCTATGAAAAGCACACCATCAGCAAGGTAAAATCACACCAAAATTGTGGCAATATTGCGGTAAAATGCCCAAATTGCGGTAAAATTGAGGTTTCTGTGCTGAACTCTCCCTAATGCCTGCTCCCAGCTCACTGACCAAGCTGTCAAGGTCCGCGCCCGGACTCTAGTAATCAGGAACCGCCAGGACCGGCTCCTGATCGCATGACCAGCAATGACCATGGTCACATGATCGGGCAGGCCTCCCCACCCAACCCCACCGGAGGTAGTAACCCAGTTAAAGGGATGGTCAGGGCTGGGAAAGAAGGGGATAATAGGCAGGATCTGTTGGGGTTTCATTGACGCCATCATCCAATGGGAAGTAAGAATAGAACACAGCTGATTAACCCCTGCACTGCCAGGTGCTCAGACCCAGGTGAGGGTTATGGGTGGTATTCCTGGTTCTGTAGAATTGATTATTATGGGCTCTATAGATAAAGGATGGATCTAGAACCAGAGGTGGGTTTATCCTCGATCATTGATTGGTCTTGGTGTGAAGTTTGCTTTATGGAAGGAATATTATGTATGGAAATGTACAGAGCGGTGCACATAAAGGGAGGAATGTGGAGGCCGATATCACTCTCTTCTTAAGGAAATGCCAGTTGTTTGGTTGATATGCTGATGGATTTAAAGTGTTACTAAACCCACAACAGTAAAATCAGTCTGTATAATGCAGTAAAGCATGCTTGTTATACTCACTGTGGAACCTCAGGGGTTAATCCTCTGCATATGCTCAGTTTGGTGTGTATTGCTGGAAAGTTTTTTGGGGGAGTGCATGTGATCAGCGCAGGGTCAATCAGCACTGTCCAGGCAGAGGGTCAGGGGTCCTGCTTCCTGATTGGACAGTCGGCGGAGAATGACAACTCTGCCTACAAGCTTTAAATCAGGTGTGCCCAACCAGTGGCCCTCTAATGTGGCCCACTACTTTCTGCTCTGGGATGGAATAATTAATGGTACGTTTTTATTACTAAAATCCCAGTGTATATATAGGCATATCTGTTCTGCAGTGGTTACTGCGCTGCTTTCAAACTGATCCACAGGTGCAGAGAAGTGCACTTGTGGGTTACCTGCACTGAACCATAGACTTCTATTACCTGCGAGTTTAGTATGCTGAGAGTAGAGTGGGCTCTATAGAGCCGAGTGGGCTGCCATCCACACACTCCATTCATTGTGGCCCGCGACAGGTTACCAAGCTGCTTAAGTGGCCCTTGCTCTTCAAAAGGTTGGGCACCCCTGCTTTAAATAGACACTGATAGAAATCACAAGACTGCTACATACTGCTGATGAGAAAAGGTATTTAGCAGTTTATATTTACTAAAATAATTGTATTTCCATGTTCTGTGTATTGTGGGGGGGCCAGATATAATAAATGCAGGCTCCTGGGTTTAGTAACACTTTAAGGAAATGCCAGTTGTTTGGCCGATATGCGGATCCAATAGATATAAAGCTGAACTCTGGTCCGATATATATCAGCAACTGTGTTTGTTTCTTAGAGGAACTGTCTGGTGATATGAAGGGGTTCTGGTTATGTCCATGTGACCTGACTTATGGGGGGGGGGGGGGGGGGGTGTATTCAGGCCATGGACAGTGTGGAAAGTCCAAGGAATCCTGCCGGTGTGTTGTTTTTGAATATCATGAATATTTTCTAACAAATATTCTTCCAGGTGTGTGACGATCTGCTCCCCAGCGGACAGATGCTTCGGATTGGCTCCGCTAGCCATGCACAGTGCCTGTCACTTGCATGAGGGGCATGGTGAGGGGCCGAGGAATGCCCATTTGTGATTGCATGTGTAGCCGACTCCATGCAATGTTGGTCACGTGTGCTCAGTTTGACTCTTTTTTTTTCTCTTCTCTTTCCTTCCTCTCTGCTCATGCCAACTTAGATGCCAATGACCTGCCAGGTGAGTCCCCAGCTCATCCAGCTAAAAATGTAGACTTAACCGGCAGAGATGACAGGGAGTGGCGTGCACAGGGGCGTGCGTTTTCGTTTTCATTCACCTTCAATCCTTTTTCTGCTGTAAAGTCAGGAAGGAATTTGCAGGGCCGTCAGCCATCTTTTTACCTGCTTGCCCACATGGAGACTAGTTCATTTTCACGGGTTTTCTTGCTTTAGAATTCCAACTATGGCTGTCTTTACATCGATCCAGCTTGGACCAACGTAACTATGCATATACCATACCTGCGGGATCCCTGTAGATCAGCAATCTCAATCTTATTACCCCTTAAAAAAATGTTTAAGTCTTGGAGGACCCTTACTAAAACTATTTTATCAGGTGTCAGTGGAGAAAGAGCCTCTTACATTGGAGGTCAAGAAGAATGCAACCATTATAGATGGATATTAAGATAATTGGGTCATTCTACTGGTTTTGCCAAGTAGCAACCTCTGGGGGAACCCTATGGTTTAAAACAGGGGTCTCCAAACTTTATAAAAAAAGGGTCGGTTTATTGTTCCTCAGACTCTAGGAGGGCCGGACTTTGACCAGCCGGGATTGAAATTACCCTGGCATCAGTGGGAGTGAATATCATCACATTTAGTATTAGGAGGATAAATAGTGGCCCATTGTGGTCATCATAGGGACACTGTTATTGGTGTCAGTGGGAGAAATAGTGCCATGTTGTCAGTGTCAGATGGCAGAGTAATGTTATCGATGGCAGGGATAGAGCCCCGAGGGCCAAATATAGGCAAGCAATGGGACGCATCTGGCCCCCGGGCCGCAGTTTGGAGACCACTGGTTTAAAAGAACCATGGTTAGGAATGGCTGCTTTAGATGCTGGAAATCACTGTAGTAGACACAGCTGTTCCAGTGATCTCCACCAGCTTCCAGGTTCTGTGTTGATCAACTGCCCTGAGGCATTGAGTACAGGAGGTCTTCTGCTTGGCATGGATGCTCTTCGGGGATCGATGGGCATTTGCTCAATGACTGCAAAGAGTTCTCTGGAAGAGGTGGAGATTGTGGGCATTTATGCTCCCCACCCTTTGCATTCAATGAGAAAATACAAGGCATTCTCTGAAAGGCACCCATGCCAAGTGGTCCACCTCCTGCGTTCACTATACAGCAGGGCAGTCACTCAGGATAGGACCTGGAAGCTAGTGGATAACACTGGATTAGTAGGGTCCATAACAGTGATTTCTATTTTTTTTAGAAGGATCCCACAGGTATAGTATATGCATAGTTATATTGGTCCAAGCTGGATCAATGTACTATGACAAAATATCCATACTATTGTTCCTCTTTAGGCCCCATGTACATAGGCAGGAGAAAAGTGGCTTTAAAAATGTGCCTGAGCTGCGTTTTTGCAAACCTGTTTAGGCACAACAAGAACTCGTGTTCATTTTATTGGCCAGCACTTAAAGGGGTTGTAAAGCTTTGCATTCTATGCCCCCCAGCACCTGTTTACTTACCTGAGCCCTCGAAAGTCCCGCGCTGGCTTCTCAGCCAGGCTTCTTGGCTCTTCATTGGATAGATTGATAGTAGCGGGTCATTGGCTCACGCTGCTGTCAATTAACTCCAGGGACGCGAAGGCTGGGGGGCAGGGCCGAGTCCTGTAGTTGGCGGCTATGGACGCTGAATACAATGTTCGGAAAAGCGTCCGCAAGGCAACCCCCTTGGGAAATTGCTTCCCAGGGGGGTTAGCTGATGCGGGGAGGAGCCAAGACAGCTGCCGAGGGACCCCAGAAGACGAGGATCGGGGCCACTGAGCAAAATGAACTGCACAGTGGAGATAAGTATAAAATGTTTGTTATTTGAAATTTTTTTTTTCTACTTTTACAACCTCTTTAATGCGCCTATTACTTGGGTGCGTTTAGACGCTATTTTGCATGTTTAGTCTCATTTTGGTGTGTTTTCAGCCAAAATGCTCCATTCCTGAACACAGAAGTGGTTATTTTTGTCTTTAAAAGCTCCTGCCCCTTACTATGAACACATAAACTAACATGGTGGGATGTTTAGAGGCATAAAAAAAAGTGAACACCTGTAAAAGAAGAGTTTGTGAGCTCAAGTGTGCATGAGGCCTTAAAGAAAAATCTTATTTTTAATGCAATTATTGAGCCATCCCTCCCCAAGTCTTATATTTACCCATCTTTACAACTGAGACCTTAGCTGTGTGGCCTCTTCTCCAAAAATCTCCTGTCCATGCTTCTTCCGGCAATCTCCATTCTCTTTAATAGAACAGCCGTCAATTGTTGGAATGAGTAACAGACGGCATTTCCATAGGAATTAGTGGAGACCATGACGCACATGTACAGAATAGAGAGAAGCGGCTGTCCTGCTCCCAGCCATAGGTAGAAGACCTGAAAGCATGCAAGCGGGGAGAAAGGACATTTTTTAAATGATTGTATAGCTATCCTTTCAAACTGCAGCATGCTGCATCTGTGATTATGCTTTTTTCCCCTCCATGTCTTAGTTATAATAAAAATCTAGTAAGATGGATTGAAGGTATAATGAAAACTCCAATGGGGGGGGGGGGATTAAAAGCTGATTAAAGACTGATTTAAAAATAATTACATAATAACTGCATTGTCGTCTTGTTTTTATCATTTGGAAAAAGCAATGATTGCATCCCCTTAGCATTGCACCTGACACTGGTGTAAGTTTCCTCTGAGCACTGTCGGTGCTGTGTCATTGTCATAAGTCTGCTCAAGTGTTTAGTCATTCCCTGTTTTAGGTATTAATTGCACCAGTTTCCAGAATCAACATAACTCAGAGATAAATAACTGATGTAGTGTTGGAGGAATCTTCAAGGCCTCTTTTATATGGGCGTACTTGAGTGTATGCCCTTGTGAGGACCATGTTTGCTCACATGAGGTTGTTCTAGGCGTTCAGGGCCATGGCTTTCAAATTCAGAGCAGTGGTTGTGTCTGTGCAGCTGTTGTGTCCCAAATGATAGAAATAGGAGTGCCTGCACAGGGATGCATGGAACGCCTACAGACAAACACATGAAGGCAAACATGGCCCCACATACAAACGTACGCTTAAGTATGCCTGGTTTAACAAGGCCTAGTAGAGCAGTAATGTGTATGAAGTCTTGGAGGCATTCTAGACATTTAAAAGTTCCCACCTAAGTTAGACGTTCTCTCCTCAGTCAGTCCTGGGTTTGAGGTACAGGTCAGTTGGGGGCCCTCTTTGCTTCTACTGGGCGTTCAGAAGTTCCCACCTTACATGTCTATAGCCCAATTAGAGGTTCTCCCCTCAGTCAGCCCTGGGTTTGAGGTACAGGTCAGTTGGGGGCCCTCTTTGCTTCTACTGGGCATTCAGAAGTTCCCACTTTAGATGTCTGTAGTCCATTCACAATACTAAATATCAAGGGGTATGTATCTGTAGCAGGCCTCATCCAAATAACTAGACAGAAAAAGAGAGTATCCCCTGACTGGACTTTTAAGGCACTGAAATTGTATTGTATATAGAAAATTGTAAATTGTATTATTGAAATACATTCATGTATGTATTTCAATAATATTTACAATTTTCTATATACAATTTAATTTCACTGACTTAAAAGTCCAGTCAGGGGATACTCTCTTTTTCTGTAGTCTATTCACAGGTTCTCTCCTGAGTCCATCTTGGGTTTGAGATGCAGGTTAGTTGGGGGCCTATTTGCTTCTGCTGGGCATTTAGAAGTTCCCACCTTACATGTCTATAGCCCAATTAGAGGTTTTCTCCTGAGTCTGTCCTGGGTTTGAGGTGCAGGTCAGTTGGGGGGCCTCTGTGGTTCTGCTGGACCTTCAGGGCATTCTGAAGTTCCCACCTTCTATGTCTGTAGTCCATTCACAGGTTCTCTCCTGAGTCTGTCATGGGTTTGAGGTGCAGGTCAGTTGGCGGTACTTTGCTTCTTATTAACTTTGTTCTTATTATTCTGAAGAAGCAGCTTTCCTGCATGGCCTAGAAAGCTGGGATAAAGGGTGTGATGATGCTGAGGGTGCCATACTTAATGTAAAGTATGTGTCTCTACAATCCCCACTGAGGGCATTGTACTCTGCTGTGAAATAGTGTGTCTTATCTCTCTGCTCCTCTCTTCTTTCTCTTCCTTTAAAGGGCTGGCCCATATTATGATGGAAGACCAAGGTACGCTTCCCCCACCATACCCATCTGGTGCCATCGCTTTCCCTTACCTTTCTGTGTATCATATATTTCCTTTGACCTCCATTTTTCAGATGTCTTCTTTGAGTTGTTTGGTGTGCTGCTGTTTGAAGATGTGTGGAGTAGATGGGCTTACCTTGGTAGCCTGTAGACCCCTCATCTTGTCATTTGTCCCTGTTGGCAACAGTTAATATGGTCTGCAGGAAACGATGATTAACGGGGGAGGAGTAATGGGGCATCTAATCAAAGCCATGGGATCCCAGTTGAATGTTCATAGATTCCTGGTGACCTGACAGCAGAAATGTAACTCAGGAGTTCCAGTGAAACGATGAAGAATAAATTCCCAAGCTGAGCCATTGTCGGAGTTCCTGCATCAGACCCCACTGTTGCCATTTTTGCTGTGTCCTGACTTCTGTTTGCAGTGTTATTTCATTACGCATCTTAACACTTAAGTGTTTTTTTGGTAGCATGTTGCAAAAAAGAAAAGTAAATTACCGTGTGCCTGACTTGCTCTTTCTCTATATAAAAATTCTTCCTGCGCTCTTGGACTCCCCCTGCTGGCTGTAGCTAGAGGCAAAGGTAGAGAACAATTTTATTTTTACCCGTTCTGTATGTTCATTGTGCTTCATTTAATAGTTGTGGATTGGTCATGCTCATTGATGATTTATTTTTTGTACTGTGATTATCATTTATTACAAAATGTACTTTCATCTGATGATCTGTTATCCATTGTGCTGTGACATGTCTTAATGATATACTGTATATATATATTTTATTTTCTTAATATTTCTTGTTTGGGTCGTTTACTAGTTAGTGTAGCATTGAAGTTAAATAGTATGGAGTAGGATTACAGAAAGGGCACTGGATGCTAGGATGAGAAAAGATGTGATGTACAGAAGGGTGAGGCTGAGATATAATGGAGTATCATAGGGTATTAGGTAGATTGGACAATGGATGACCGAGGTGGTGGTGGCCAATGGGATGGGTGGAGGTGTGGTGTAAAGAAGGTGTAAAGGAGGGGAGTTTTTTGAATGGGAGGTGATGATATTGGGGTGTAGAGGAGCAGAGTGTTGGATGTTGTAATAGGAAGTGGTAATGTTGGGATGTAGAGAAGCAGGGTATTGGATGTTGTAAGGAGAGGTGGTGATGTTAGGTGTAGAGAAGCAGTGTTAGGTGTTGAAATGGGGAATGGTAAAGTGAGGAAAAGGAAAGTATTTTATATTAAACTGAGACTTGATCATTTCTGGGTGTAGAGTAGCAGTGTTGAATGTAGGAATGAGAGGTGGTATATTTGAGATGCAATTGATGAGATTGTTGGAGGTTGGGGCATGGAGGAGCAGACTGCTGGGTGTGGGCAATAATGGGCAGTGGTAATGTTGGGGTGTAGAGGAGCAGAGTGTTGAATGTCAGATTGAGCAGTGGTAATTTTGGGGCGTAGTGGAGCAGAGTGTTGAATGTTGGTTCGGGTAATGGAAATGTTGGGGTATAGGGGAGCAGACTGGTGGGTGTTGAAATGGGCAGTAGTAATGTTGGGGTGTAGAGGAGCAGGAGTTGAATGTTAGATTGGGCAGTGATATCATTTCTGGGTGTAGAGTAGCAGTGTTGAATGTAGAAATGAGAGCTGGTATATTTGAGATGCAATTGATGAGATTGTTGGAGGTTGGGGCATGGAGGAGCAGACTGCTGGGTGTGGGCAATAATGGGCAGTGGTAATGTTGGGGTGTTGAGGAGCAGAGTGTTGAATGTCAGATTGGGCAGTGGTAATTTTGGGGCGTAGTGGAGCAGAGTGTTGAATGTTGGTTCGGGCAATGGTAATGTTGGGGTATAGGGGAGCAGACTGCTGGGTGTTGAAATGGGCAGTAGTAATGTTGGGGTGTAGAGGAGCAGGGAGTTGAATGTTAGATTGGGCAGTGATAATGTAGGGGTGTAGAGGAGCAGAGTGTTGTATGTTGGAATGGGCAGTGGTAATGTTGGGGCGTAGAGGAGCAGACTTCTGGGTATTGAAATGGACAGTAGTAATGTTGGGGTGTAGAGGAGTATGGTGTTGAATGTTGGAATGGAAAGGTGGTGATGTTGGGGCATACTGAAAGAATTTTGGATGTTGAAATGGATGTCGCGGTGTTTGGGTATAGGCAAGCAAAGTGTTAGGTGTTGGAATGTGGAAGGTGATGTTAGGGCATAGAGGAGCAGAGTTTATGATGCTGCATGGAAAGTGATGGTGTTTGAGTATAGAGAAGCAGAGTGTTAAGTGTTGGAAGGAAGGGGGTGATGTTGAGATCTAAAAGCTCAGAAAATTGGATGTCTGAATAGGGGGAGGTGATGGAGCATAGAGGAGCAGAGTTTCAGATTTTTCAATGGGAGGTGGCGTTGTCGGAATATAGAGAAAAAGTTTTGTGTGTTTTTGAATAGAACGTGGTGTAGTTGAGGTTGAGTGTTGAAAGTTTGATTGGTAGGTGTTGATGTTGGGGTGTAGAGGTGCAGATTACTGGATGTTGGAATGGGCAGTGATAATGTTGGGGTGTAGACATGCGGAGTGTTGGATGTTGAAATGAGGTGTAGTTTAGGATAGTGTGGTTTGTTGGAATGGGAGGTAGTTTTGATTGGGTGTAAAGAGCATAGTGTTGAAATGGAAGGTGGTAACTTGGGGTGTAAAAGAACAGTGTTGGATGTTGGGATGGGAGGCGGTGATGTTGGGGCAGGGTGGAGCGAAGTTTTGGATGTTGCAATGGAAAGTGGTGATGTTTGATTATAGAGAAGAAATTAGTTGGGTGTTGGAAAGAAGGTGATGGAGTGTAGAGGGGAAGAATGCTGGATGATTGAGTGGTGGTGATGTTGGGGAGTAGAGGGGCATAATACTGGATGCTGAACTGAAAGCTGGTTATGTTGGGGTGTAAAAGAGCAGTGTGTTGGAATTGGAGGTGGTGATGATTTGGTCCAGACATGAGAGTATAGGATATTGGAATTGGTGATGATTTAGTGTAGACATGAGAGTATAGGATGTTGGAATTGGTGATGATTTGGTGAAGACATGAGTATAGGATGTTGAAATTGGTGATGATTTGGTGTAGACATGAGTATAGGATGTTGGAATTGGTGATGATTTTGGTGTAGACATTAGTATAGGATGATAAGCAGAGGAGTAGAGCTTGGTGGGGATATTGTATTTGAGAATGGGTGTGTAGGAGGATGGGGTAGTAGTGGGAAGCAGCTGAGCAAGACATTGGGACAAGTAGTAGGTAGTGTATAGAGTATTGGTAAGAAATGGTTCTGGAATGTTCTGAATTTGTTATGGAGAATTTAGGTAATATAAACATTTTTGGTGGCACTGAATCGTGTTGTAATTCTTGTATATCTGCTGCATTTAATGTTTGATATTCTGTACTCATTACTGTGATCTGCAATTATCCTATATTATATTTGTATTGTATTCCTTATTGACAAATAGTATTATGTGCCTAATGGTTCAGGTAAGTTTGGGATGATTAGAACGGCTTGGAATTCAGGAGGCAATTTTGTCGGTTCTGTAGAAGGTCATACCAAACTGTCCCATCCCTGGTATTGGAACCCTTCCCGTTGGTTTATGTGAAGAACAAAATAAGGGAAAAGCCACATATTGGCTTAAATAGATAATCATCAATAGGTATTGTTGTTTCACCCTTGGCATTGCCAGGGGGTAACAGTTGCGTAGGAAAGTGTGATACCACCATTCGTACACACATGGGGTCTTCGTTTAGACTTGTTCACACTGATACGTCTCAACAACATATGTCAGTTGAGAATCGTCTCTGTAGATTCCCGATTCAGGCATACTGTAGATATGATTTTGAACCGGTGACATTAGGAACATTCCTAAATTTCACAAATCCACCAACTTCCCTTCATCAAGGTGACCGCTGCGGCTGAGCGATGTATGGAAGAATGCGTTGCTCCTTGAAGCAGGTGTTTACTGTGAGCGCGCTCCCCGTCCCTCCCAGACACGCGCCCTCAGGCGGCAAAACACTTATGTTCATCATCTCAAAATTACCAGGAGACCTATTTACATAAGGATGTGACTGTGGCAATTTGTTTGCAAATGAGGCCAGGGCGACTATAGACAGACTGTGCGGGCATTGGGGGGGGGGACTGGAGACCCCCTTACCGCTACACCTTAACCCCCGCCATGCCAGAGGGGACCACGCACAACCCAGCGAAGCTTCACTTCTCTGCACATTATGAGGACTAATGAAGCTGATGATCTGGAAATTCGAAATCCCAACATCTTTGTCAGCTGCTTTGGACAATTCTTTGTTCTTTGGGGGGGGGGGGACGTTTGCTGTTCGGGTGTATTTCAATTTTTTTGGCTTACTGCCTGTTTATTTGCTAAAAAAAAAATTGCTGATTATTCCACCCCAATCCTGGCTCAATTAATGATTTTATTTTTTTATTATTTTTGATTCTATTGGATATTTAATTCTTCAACCACTTAAGCCCCGGACTATTTGGCTGGCCAAAGACCAGACCACTTTTTGCAATCCGGCACTGTGTCGCTTTAACTGACAATTGTGCGGCCGTGGGACGTGGCACCCAAACAAAATTGGCATCCTTTTTTTTCCACAAATAGAGCTTTCCTTTGGTGGTATTTGATCACCTCTGAAGTCTTAATTTTTTGTGCGATAAACAAAAATGTTTTGATAAAAATCCAATATATTTTACTTTTTGCTATAATAAATATATATAAAAAAGAGTTTGATTGGTTTGCGTAAAAGTTATAGCGTAAAATAAGGGATAGTTTTATGCCATTTTATAAAAAAATATTTTTACTAGTAATGGTGGCGATCAGCGATTTTTATCGTGACTGCGACATAATGATGGACACATCGGACACTTTTGACACCATTTTGGGACCATTGTCCTTTTTATAGTAATCAGGGCTATAAAAATGCACTGATTGCTGTAAAAATGACACTGGCAGTGAATGGGTTAACCTGTAGGGGGCGCTGAAGGGGTTAAGTGTGTTCTGTTGGGGGGGCGTGGCTACGACTGACACATCACTGATCGCTGTTCCCGATGACAGGGAACAAACGATCAGTGGCATGTCAGTAGGAAGAACGGGGAGATGTTGTGTTTACACTGACATCTCCCTGTTCCTCAGCTCTGTGACCTGATCACGGGACACCGGTGGTCAAAGAAACTCTCCACCCCCTCATCACACACTGGGGCTTTAATACACCTTCAGATGGGCTAATTACTAATCAGTATCCAGACATTTCGGCACCGGGCTGACATTTTTAACATGACCTAATTACTACACCTGAGAAGTCACATTCCACATTTTAGACAGACATTTTGTCTCCGCATTCAGCTTGACAAGTTCCATTCCACATCTTAACAGTGTCATTAGCATTACACAAAGGAAAGATCTTAGGAGCAGACCTGAATTAACACATCTACAGCCTTACACAATGGACAATGGAATATCTTAGAAGTCTATTGACCTGGTGTGGGTCAACATTAACCAACAACTTGTAATATCTCAAGATATCCTGCAATACATGAATTATTATTTATCAGCCACCCTATGCCCAAAAGGGGGACAGGGTGACCTTAGACCCAAGAGTCCTTAGTGCCGCTGGCACTGGAGTATCCCCCATCCCTCAAAAGTCTCTGGGCGTCACGGGTCATCCCGTTAAATCTCTCCCCTTTCGGTGGGGGACTGACACAGGAGGGAACCCCAAACTGGTTTACTCCAAAGTTAGTCAGTAGTTCCAGTCCTCCAATGCTGATATCCATACTGTACCCCAAATAAATTGCTCCAAACTGAGCAGTACTCACCCCGCCATCCTCTGCCTCTCCTAGAGAACATGTCTACCGCTGGGGAGAGGCCTGGACTGGCCCTTCTCTCTGGAGTCCTTTCAGCCGCTGGAGAGAAGACAGGGTGGCTGGGCTCAGTCCATCATGCTGCTTGGGTTCTGGGCCAACTGCCCCCCATCCCTGGGGTATACCAGTGGAGACTGAAGTCCCATCCACTGGTGGTAGGTGAAAATCCCCCGGTGCTTGCAAAGCAAAGCCGACATCCTCCTGTCTCAGTGCCGCACCCTTTTCTGGGGTTGTGTCAGTGAAGACTGAAGTCCCATCCACTACCCCAGGAACTCCCCCTTCCATTAGTTGAGAGCAGAGGCTTGTGGCACTCTGCTCTGTTGCCAGCTCTTCCGCTGGGTGGCTGTGAGTGGAGACCACAGTCCCATCCACTATCACAGGAACTTCCTCTCCTGCTAGTTGAGAGCAGAGGCTTGTGGCACTCTGCTTTGTTGCCAGCTGTTCCGCTGGGTTGCTGTGAGTGGAGACCACAGTCCCGTCCACTACCACATTGACCCCCTCTTCTGTTAGTTGGGAGCAGAGGCCCGTGACACTCTGCTCTGTTGCCAGCTCTTCCACTGGGTTGCTGCGAGTAGAGACCACAGTCCCATCCACTACCACAGGAATCCTGTCTTCTGTTAGTTGGGAGCAGAGGCCCGTGGCACTCTGCTCTGTTGCCAGCTCTTCTGCTGGGTTGCGGTGAGGGGAGACCACAGTCCCATCCCCCGATATCAGCTCAAGCTGCAGTTGTGTGCAGCGGCCAGTAGCAAATCTGCCCTGTTGCCAGTGATTCAGCTGGGAGTAAAAGCTTTACCACCTCAGCTTGTTGCTGGAGAGAGGGGCCAACCGCCCGGGCTCCCTGGCACTCCACTTCCATGGTGACTGGCATCTGTACCTCTCCCCTCTCTTCAGTTGGTGCTGCTGTGACTTCTGCTACTGCAGCACCTCTTTGCTGTAGCCAAGTGGCATCCACAGCCGCTATAACGCGGTCTATGATCTCCGGTGGAGAATTAGGTCCATACTGTGCCAATCCACATTCCACAGCCCGATCAAAAAATTCTTCCTCGGTTTTCCTGTCTGTTACGCTGGGGCTTTCAGCTCTATCCATTTTGACAAGTTCTGCAATAAATGTCTCTTCTCTTACTGTTGCTGGCCCATCTGCCCTGGTTTTCCAGTAAGTCCATGAGGGAAGAGAGCTTCAGCCGTTCATACAGCGTCTCCATTGTCCTGTGTCCTTGTAGCCGTCCTTCTGGCGATAGAATCATCCCACTGCTGCTACCACTGTAATGGTCACCACGGTTTACGATCTTCCATCAACCCAAGACAGCTTATACGACACCCCGACAAACCAGCTGGCAGGACCCGATCCATTCCCCCAGAATCACAGAGACACACAGCTCTGGTTACTGGTTTCAAATGAATGAAAGTTTTAATGGTACACTCTCAGCTTTTTATACAGTTCAAGCATGAAAGGAACAAAAACTCTCCACCCCCCCCCCCATCACACACCGGGGCTTCAATACATCTTCAGATGGGCTAATTACTAATCAGTATCCAGACATTTCGGCACCGGGCTGACATTTTTAACATGACCTAATTACTACACCTGAGAAGTCACATTCCACATTTTAGACAGGCGTCCTGTCTCCGCATACAGCTTGACAAGTCATTAGCATTACACAAAGGAAAGGTCTTAGGAGCAAACCTGAATTAACACCTCTACAGCCTTACACAATGGACAATGGAATATCTTAGGAGTCTATTGACCTGGTGTGGGTCAACATTAACCAACAACTTCTAATCTCTCAAGATATACTGCAATACATGAATTATTATTTATCAGCCACCCTATGCCCAAAAGGGGCACAGGGTGACCTTAGACCCAAGAGTCCTTAGTGCCGCTGGCACAGGAGTATCCCTCAAAAGTCTCTGGGCGTCACGGGTCATCCCGTTACAGGGACGTATATATACGTTCATTTGACCAGCGTGCGGCAGTCGGCAAGTGGTTATGAACTGCGAATGCGTCGTACATTGGACGTATCCCAGTGCGCATGCTCACAATCGCGTCGAAACAACTGGCTAAGACACGTCGAATCACTGCCTACGACGTGAACGTAACCTACGCCCAGCCGTATTCACGTACTACGTAAACTAAAATTCCACGACGTTCGTTCCCTGGTCCATACCTTTGCATGAGTTGTGCCTCCAATATGGGGAATAACTATACGCCGGTAGTAAACCTTTACACAAATCGAATAAAACATGCGCCGGGTGCAAGTACGTTCATCGGCGTACCTCCCTCATTTGCATATTTGCATCGTAAATCAATGGGAGTGCCAAATGCGTCCAGTGTAACACTGCGCCCACTATACGCCGGTGTAGGCAAGTTACGTCAGTCGGATGAAGTCAGTTTATAGGCGTATCTTAGTTCTGTGGGCACGGCGCACAGATACGACGGCGCATATTTATACTTACGCGGCGTATCTCGAGATACGTCGGAGTAAGTGCTTTGTGAATCTGGGCCAATAGGGCTACAATAAAATAGATATGTACAGGCGGCGGACTGACAACTCATTGGGCCCCCAGGCAATAGGACATTATGGGGCCCCTGGGCAATAGATTATAGGGTTACACAGTATATACACACACAGTATACACACACACAGTATACACACACACAGTATACACACACACGGTTTACATACACACACGGTATACACACACGGTATACATACACACACGGTATACATATACGGTATACATATACGGTATACATACACACACGGTATACATACACACACGGTATATACACACACACACACACACAGAATACACAGTATACACACACACAGTATACACACACACAGTATACACACACACAGTATACACACACACAGTATACACACACACACCGTATACACACACTGAAAAGGTACTGGAGAGGCGAGGCAGCTATAATCTTGGGATTTTTTTTAAAACACAGATTTTTACATACTGTCACTGATTTTACTGAGGCTGGCAACCCTAATGGGACCCCTAGTGGCATGGGGCCCTCGGGTAGTGCCCAAATGGTCTGTCTGCCCCTGGACATGTACTTGGTAGCATATAGGTTGATGGAGGCTGGGATTCTGTCAAGTCCCTTGGAGAAGATGCTAGGTTCAACAGGTCAAGGTCCAATCATGACATGTCTGGCCAATCCGTACCAGGTCAATGTCCAATAATGACATTTCTGGACAATCCATGCTGGGGTCAAGGTCCAATCATGACATGTCTGGCCCGTCTGTGCCTGGTCAAGGTCCAATCATGACATCTCTGGCCAATCCATATTTTGGCCAAGGTCAAATCGTGACATCTTTGGCCAGCATGGGTCTGACCATGACATCTCTGGCCATTCCATGACCCAGAAGACAGCAGGCAGCGCCTGTGGACCCACAGGTATTACATATCCCAACTTACATTGTCTGATAGGGTCTACTACCTAATGCAGGGATATGAGTGTGATTGCTGTGTGTGGACAGATTGATTGCTCAGCAGGTCAACACGCATCCTATGGACCTAAATACATAGGGCCAGATTCAGGTAGATGAGAGCATCTTTGCTCCAGAGTAACGCTTCTCATTTACGTTACTCTGACGACCCTTTCAGCGCAAGTACTGTTATTCACATAGCAGTTGCGCGTAAACTTGCGCCAGAGTAACGATAATGCGCTGGCGTAACCCGACGCAAGGGGAAGTGGGTGTGATCATATGTAAATGATGGGCGGAGCCCAGCGCAGAGGCTTACGTTCAGCGCATCAACCACGGAGCATGCGCAGTGAGTGAGGCTCCACTTGCCCCCTTTGTGCGCATGCTCACAACTTCCGTCGGCACCACTTCACGGGAAACCTCAGCGCAATGCCTTTCGTTGGGCGTTTAAATGCGCCCGTAGAAGCGCCATTCCGGCACTAAAGTATATCCTGCTCCCCCTCCCCGCAGTGATGTTACTTTTTTTCTGAGATGGCTGCTCCCGTTCCCCGCAAACACACAGGAGAAAGCTGAACTTTAATGGCCAGGAGCTGTCAGCCGTCATCTCGGCTATGGAGACCTATTATGTCTTCCTCCATGGCTGTAAAATTTGACAGACAAGCATGGACAGAGGTGTTGTCCTGCAAGTGGGGGTGCTCAGCTAGCTCTTATCGTCGGTAACGCTGCTGTAGCTGCTCTCCTGCTGACCTGTGGCCATCTGGAGTAAAGATAAAGCAGCCTTTTGTAGAAATAACTTTGCGCCGGACGGACGAGATACGCGCGGCGCATGTAGCCAGCGTATGGTGCTAATCCGTTTGTGAATTGGGAAAAATCCCTCATTTGCATATTTGCAGGGGAAATCAATAGGCGCGACTGATACGCCAAGCGAAATTAACCGCTGACGATACTCTGGCGTCGGAACGTTCCGCCGGTCGCAAAAATGGCCCGTTATTGGGCGCATCTAGTTTGGTGGGTACGGCCACATAGAAACGACGGCGCATCTTCACAGTTACGCGGCGCATATCGAAATACTCCAGCGCAAGTGTTGCTGAATCTGGCCCATAGTGTGTGAGGGTGTCGGGTACACCGATAAGGCGGTAATGGCAATAATTGGTCTGTTTTGGTGATCACCTGGACTTTGTTGCCTTTTGAAGGAGAGTTTTTAACGTTTGATATATGTCAGACGTCCATCTTGTTGTGTAAACTTTTTAGCGAGACGCATTCTTCATGATGAGTCATTGTCTCCGCCGCGTCTCAGGCAATGAAGATCCCCGTCTGTCACTGTCCCTCTCCTGTCACCAGAATCTGTCACACTAACTCAGCTTTGTCACTTCTCGCCAATGACCCGATCGGCTTTATTAAACTTGACACTGCGACTAATAGCCAAACTGACATCTCCTGAGGGGGGGGGGGGTGCCCAGAGTATACCCAGCATGCCCTTTACCAGCAGAGAACCAGTGACCAAAAGGGTACCAGTACTTACTGACAGAACTATACTAGCGGAGGGGGTGCTAATACTTATAAGCATCCCTGTGCCAGTGAGGGCACCAATAGTTGAGGCCCATTTAGTTCTTTGACGTGTGATGTGTTTATGTGCCTTGGGTTAAGGCACCCCACTGACATGAACAGTCTGCCAATGCCAAAGTGACTTATTTTTTTGTTCATAATGCAACACATGCTAGAATGCTGGTGTGTTGCCTTAGTGTGCAATGAAATGAATGGCACTGCTATGCAGTAATGCATGTTGCATGATTTATTGCCTGCTACTGCAATGTGCGCATTACCTTGATGCGTTAGTCTAAAGGGGCCTCTATGAAAACCTTTAGAGAGAATATGGATTCTGGCATTGCTGGCCTCTTCTGAAGATACTAGTGCCCTGGCAGTCATACTGATCCAGCAGGTTCAGCAAGCCCAGCAAGTCCTTGATCTGGAAGTGTGGAGACCGGTAAACCTGACTTCCTGGTCCGTCGATTTGTTCTGAACCAAAAGGGCCAGTGATGGCGGTGACCTCTAATAATGGTTAATAAGGAAGGGAGCAACACTCGTGTGGTTAAAGTCAATTGCATGTGACAAGTCAGAAAAAATGCCAGCACATCATGACCTCTCTGGCCCATCAGTGCCGGATCAAGGTCCAATAATGACATCTCTGGCCCATCAGTGCCGGATCAAGGTCCAATAATGACATTTCTGGCCAATCCATGCAGGGTCAAGGGTCCAATTGTGACATCTCTATGCATCATTCCAGCATTCTATGGTGAGTCATGGTCCATTCATGACATCTCTGGCGAATCTGTGCTAGATCAAGGTCCAGTTGGGACATTTGTGGTCCAATCGTGACGTCTCTGGCCTATCCACGCTGAGTCATGGTCTATTCATGACATCTCTGGCCAATCTTTGATAGGTCAAGG
The DNA here is from genome assembly GCA_029574335.1 of Rana kukunoris. Classification (NCBI taxonomy): domain Eukaryota; kingdom Metazoa; phylum Chordata; class Amphibia; order Anura; family Ranidae; genus Rana; species Rana kukunoris. The sequence goes on from CM056059.1 coordinate 168,226,094, forward strand.
TCCAGTTGGGACATCTGTGGTCCAGTTATGACATCTCTGACCAATCCATGCATGGTCAAGGTCCAATCATGACATCTCTGGCCAATCCGTGCCAAGTCAAGGTCCTATCGTGACACCACTAGCCAATCCGTGCCGGGTCAAGATCCAATCGTGACATCCCTAGCCAATCAGTGCCGGGTCAAGGTCGTGACATTTCCGGCCAATCGGTGCTGGTTCATGGTCCAATCATAATATATCTGGCCATTCCTTGCTAAATCAAGGTCCAATCATGACAGGCCAATCTGTACCAGATCAAGGTCCATTCATGACATATCTGGCCAATTTATGTTGGGTCAAGGTCCAATCGTGACATCTGTGGCCAATCCATGCTGGGTCAAGGTCCAATCGTGACACCTCTGGCCAATCTGTGCCAGGTCAAAGTCCAATTGTGACATCTCTGGCTATTCAGTGCTGGTTCAAGGTTCAATCATTGCATATCTGGCCACTTAATGCTGGGTAAAGGTCCACTTGTGACATCTCTGGCCAGTCAGTACCAGGTCAGGGTTCAACCATGACATCTTTGGCCAATTGATGCTGGGTCAAGGTCCAGTCATGACATCTCTGGACCATCAGTGCCCCTATGAGCTGCACAGTATGGCAACAGCATACTGTAGATTGCAAATCCTGCCCTTTATGGGCTCTCCTGCTGAAGCTCCCTTCTGTCTGCCCCTCAATCCTGCCACCAATAGTCAGCAAATGTGAGGCAGAAGGCTCTGTGCAGCTAAATGTAGGTGGAGATAGTAAAGTCTGTATGAATCCTAACAGATGCCCATAACCCAACCCTCTTCCACCCATCATGTCAAACCTTTTTTTTATTGATCTCCTGCGAACAATTCAGAGCTCGACTGCAGGTAACATCCATTGTGCTGGAAAATCTTTACAACCAAAACTCCGTCATTAAAACCAGTATGTCCCCTACAATACCAAATCCCTGCTAAAGATCGCTGGTCTGGTTGTGTCTCATAGAAACAAATATTACGATTCTTATGGTCACCCTTTGTTGTGGAAGGAGCAAATATGGTGGCGTCAAAATGTCAGAACGCGATTAATCCTGACACTGTGATCTCCGTCCTCTGTGTGTGGAGGGTCTTGGTTTTCGTCTTGTAACCTTGTCGCCTGCTGCGTCGGTTGTGTGCGCTCTGCAGCAGCGGCGTTCTGATAAAAGGCGCCGATCAGACCGCAGTACAATAACTGTTCCAACCCTGTCTGAGGGAGGGGGGAGAGGGGGCTCATCGCCCAATCTCTATAGCCGCTAATCCTACTAAATGGAAATTACAGAATGCGCTTTTTCTCCCCCCTCCCCCACGCGATTAATCTGATAAATAAGACGTTCGGATAATAATTAGGATTTCAGTGCGCTCCGCTTTATTTGTGTGTTTGATATAAAACATCACAGGCGTGCGCGGCGGAGTTAACACTTTCCTTTTTGGTGGTCACGTGACCGTTTCATAAAACCGCAAGTTATACCGCAGGACGGTCGCCGCGCCTCTGCCGGCATTCTGGAACCAAAAATCACAAGAAGTGCCGTCCCCAGTCTGCGCCAAGTGGCACATTCGCACTGGGGATGCTTATACAGGGGGTGACCGATTGGTATCTCCGGGGGATATTGACACTATAAGGGAGCAGTCTATTGAAATTGTTCTTATTGTTGCAAGTTAAACCGATTTTCTGGTGAGTTTCTCCGCCATTAACAGAATTACGACACTTACTGCCGCTGATAGAGGATTGAGAACTACACTCACGGGCCACTTTATTAGGTACAGCTTTGCATTCGCTTGGTAACACAAATTGCTAGTCGGCCAATTACATGGCAGCAACTCAATGCATTTAGGTTTTTAGACGAAGTGAAGACGACTTGCTAAAGTTCAAACCGAGCATCAGAATGGGGAAGAAAGGGGATTTAAGTGTCTTTGAACGTGGCATGGTTTTTGGTGCGAGACAGGCTGGTCTGAGGATTTCAAAAACTGATCTACTGGGATTTTCACACACAACCTTCTCTTAGGTTTATAGAGAATGGTCCGAAAAAGAGAACATATCCAGTGAGCTGCAGTTGTATGGAGGAAAATGCCTTGTAGAGGTCAGAGGAGAATGGGCAGACTGGTTCCAGATGATAGAAAGGCAACAGTAACTCAAATAACCTCTCGTTACACCCAAGGTATGCAGAATACCATCTCTGAACACACAACACGTCAAACCTTGAAGCAGATGGGCTACAGCAGCAAAAGACCACACCGGGTGCCACTCCTGTCAGCAGAGGCGGCTCTAGGCTTTGTGAGGCCTTAGGAAAAACTTGACATGGGGCCCTACTCACACCCATGATGGAAAAAATACTTCAAGGACAAGAGCCTCTTCCCCACAACCCTGACCAGTGGTTGCGGGGGCAGGGGGTCATCGGAATCTGAAAGCCCCCTTTAACAAGATGGCCCCCAGATCCTGCTCTTTAATAACTAAGGGGCGGGGGCCATCCGGTGATGTCACCTGGTGAACCCGCCCTCTTGTGACGTCATTGACTGAGGGCATCAGTGGTGTCACCAATATTCACTGGTTGTTAGGGACGCTGGCGGCCCCGCTCCTGAGCCAGGGCTCTTAACGCTGCCTGAGCACAGCAGCGTTAAGGTCCCCTGTCCCTCAAAACTGGGGTAATGCATTGGGTAGGTTAGGCGGCCGCGAGGCCCCTGTGAGTGTGAGGCCTTAGGCTACCGCCTAATTAAAGAGCCGCCTCTGCCTGTCAGATAAGAACAGGAAATTGAGGTTACAATTGGCACAGGATCACCAAGATTGGACAATGGAATATTGGAAAAACGTTGCCTGGTCTGAGTCTGGATTTCAGCCGCGACATTCAGATGGTGGGGTGAGAATTTGGCGCATGGATCCATCCTGCCTTGTATCACCGGTTCAGGCTAGTGGGGGTGTTATGGTGTGGGGGATATTTTCTTGGCACACTTTGGGCCCCTTAGTACCAATTGAGCATCATTTAAACACCATGACCTACCTGAGTATTGTCACTGACCATGTCCATCCCTTTATGACTACAGTGTCCCCATCTTCTGATGGCTCCTTCCAGCAGGATAATGTCACCATGTCACAAAGATCCAATCATCTCACCACTGTACAATGAGGTCACTGTCCTCCAATCATCTCACCACTGGACAATGAGGTCACTGGACTCCAATCATCTCACCACTGGACAATGAGGTCACTGTCCTCCAATCATCTCACCACTGGACAATGAGGTCACTGTCCTCCAATCATCTCACCACTGGACAATGAGGTCACTGTCCTCCAATCATCTCACCACTGGACAATGAGGTCACTGTACTCCAATCTTCTCACCACTGGACAATGAGGTCACTGTCCTCCAATCATCTCACCACTGGACAATGAGGTCACTGTACTCCAATCATCTCACCACTGGACAATGAGGTCACTGTACTCCAATGGCCTCCACAGTCACGCACACAAAACTATTGTTTTGTTGGCACTGCCAATGATTGCTAATGGCACCCCGAATGCAGCAAGCAGATTTTTTGTGTAGAAATATTTGCAACAAAACGCATCAAAATGTGCGGTTAAAAAAAAAAAAAGCGCAAAATCTAATACAGCAAAAAAAAAGCTACATGAGCAACTTTGCCACATTTGGTGCAGGTGGGGCAGCCCATTGGAATGAATGGGCTCCCCCTTGCACATAGTGTGAGAATGCAGAAAAAAATTGTAATTTGGGGTGCCATTCTAAGGCTGGGTTCACACTATTGTAATGTCAGACATGTGATTCGCACCACATTGCTGTGCAGATCACATGCGCTGTCTGTGCGATGCAAATTTGGCCGTACAAACTGGCTGAATTTGCATTGCATTCGGAACCACAATTGGTCTGCACTGTAATCGTATCACATGGGTGCTCACACGAATGCGATCCGAATCCTGCACCATTTGACACATCTTGGGGTGTCATTACCTTGGTATTCACACCGGCAGCGATTTGTATAGGACAGTGTGAACGCGCTGTCCTATACAATAAATTGTACTGCAATCGCGGCCAATTGCGACGCGTAATGCTGTCGCCCAAAACTCCTGCTCCTTTTTGAGTGACAAGCGATTTATTGCGCGACAATTGCGGCAAAACTGCACTGCGATTGCCATGTCATTACTTCCTAATGGCAACCCAAACGCCAAATTGGAATTGCGGGCAGAACCGCACCAATTCCGTCTGAGATTCACATTTTAGGCATGAATGAAGCCTTAAGCCTCATACACACGATCGGATTATCCAATGGGAATTGTGTGATGACAGGCTGTTGTCGGAAAATCCGACTGTTTATATGCTGCTGACAATTGTCAGATTATCCACGGACAAATGTTGGATAGCAGGCTTTAAAATTTTACACCAACAGATGTGTGTTGTCGGATTATCCAATCGTGTGTACACAAGTCCGTCGGACAAAACTCCAAAGTACAAACACGCATGCTCCGAAATAATGCATCACACAACATTAGCAGATGTTGCCCAAAGGGTGGCGCCAAAGAGCTGAAGAACCACGTAGTTTTGTGCCGTTTTGTATTTCTTTGCCGTTTTGGATGCAATACAAGTTCCTGGCCAACGCCCTTCAGACAAAAGTCCTACGCTTTGTCCGCAGAGAATACTGTCGTGTGTTCCAGGCTTTAGCCTCCATTCACACCTAGGCAGTTTAAAAAAGGTACGAAAAATCGTGCCGTGCTGTGTGATGTGAGGATTCTTGTACTACGCACATAGTACAGTCCACAAACATGGCTAATGCATTTTTTTGCATGTTTACAGCAAATTCTGAAACGTTTGTTTCTATTTTTTCAGGGCATAAAAATCACGTCTTGCCTGCTGCATTTGGGTTGCCATTAAATGGGTTGTAAAGGTTTGGTTTTTATTTTCTAAATAGGTTCCTTTAAGCTACTGCATTGTTGGTTCACTTACCTTTTCCTTCCAATTCTCTTCTAAATGTTTTTTTTCTTTGTCAGAATTTCTCACTTCCTGTTCCTCCTCAGTAAGCTTGCCCCCATCATCCGAGCCGTCTGGCTGGGGGTTAGTCAGCGTGCTCGCCCCCTCTCTTGGGACTACATCCCTGCGGGGAGATGCTGTGAACACATGTAGTCCCAAGGGAGGGGGCAAGCACGCTGACTAACCCCCAGATCACCGACATTACTAGTAAAAAAAAAAAAAAATGCCATAATTCTAGTCCCTATTTTGAAGATGCTACAACTTTTGTGCAAACCGATCAAATACAGTTATTGCGATTTTTTTTTTTTTATACCGAGAATATGTAGAATATGTATCGGTCTAAAAAACTGAGGAAAAAAATTGTTAAAAATAAAATAAAAATTATAATTATTAAATCAAAAAGTAAAAGATATTGTGTTTTTTTTCAAAATTGTCGCTCTTTTGTTTATAGCGCAAAAAATAAGAACCGCAAAGGTGATCAAATACCACCAAAAGAAAGCTCTATTTGTGGGGAAAAAAAGGGCGTCAATTTTGTTTGGGAGCCACGTCACACAGCTGCGCAATTGTCATTCAAAATGCAACAACGCTGAAAACTAAAAATTGGTCTGGGCAGGAAGGGGGTGAAAATGCCCGCTATTGAAGTGGTTAATAACGATGCATGCAGAAATGTGCATTAAAAAAAGCTGATACGCTCTGCTCAGCTCTATAAGGCTCCATTCACACCTAGGCAGGTTCAAAATGTGGGCAAAATCGTGCTGCATTTGTGTGCATTTTTCTTTTTTTTACCGCATTCTCACGCTACTTGCAAGGGGGAGCCCATTCATTCCAATGGGCTGCCCTACCTGCACCAAACGTGGCAAAGTTGCTCTTGTAGCCTCCCCCCCCCCCCCCCCCCCTGTATTTGATTTTGCGCTTTTTTTTTTTAACCGCACATTTCTTTTTAGAAATTCTTTATTTTGGTCTCTCTCACATTTTGACGCTTATTCCTGCTCCTTCCTCTAAATATAAGAGTATGCTCAAAATAAAAAAAATGCATAGCGTTACACAGCGACAATGGATGCCTCCCAGTGGTGAAGGAGTTAACAGCTCCCTTGTGAGCCGGGCAGGTGCACAGACATGAAATCCCATCCTGCCTGCGTGGCGTGCGCGTGTGTGTGTGTGTGTGTGTGCGCACCCCGTGTAAAAACAATCATGGTGAACGCACATCCCAGATGGCTCCTTGCCCTGTGACCTCTTTTTAATAAGCTACTCAAGGCTAATTATTGCTCTCTTTCAGGCTGGGTAATTTACTCCTGAGTCTTTTTTTTTTTTTGAAGACGCCAATTGGTGCCATTTTTCTCGCAGCCCCCCGGTACGGTGCGCCGGGCTCGCCTGTGACAGAGGTCGCTTCATTTGACACCAATAATGATGCTAAACAGTCAGAACAATGCTGGCGGTAGAGGAGAGCCATTCTTTATAGACGGAGGCTGGTGGGACGCGCTCTGTACGCCACATCGAGTGGAATTTGTCTTTTCGTGATGAAAATAATTATCTATATAAAAAAAAAAATTACATTCTGTTTGTCATTGTCGCTCCTTTTTATATGTATACCACCAACATATTCCACGGCGTCGTATAGTCTGGCAAAATCGCATGATTAGGAGAATTTACTTGTTATGTAAAGCCAAAAAGGTCCTCGGAGCTTGCAATCTAAAGGAAAATGCGAGATACAAAGTTCCTATTCGTCCTTCAGACTACATAAATGTGATTATTAAATGATTAAAAACGTAAATACACAATGGCAGAAAAAGATTTTAATTCATGTAAGTTGTATACATTGATATTACATAAAATGTATACGTATTTTGTATTGTATGCAAAAATATTCCTAAAACAAAATAAAGTTTAAATAAAATAAAATACTGAAGGGAATTTGCTATAGTGTAAGTAGAGCCCTCTTGCTTTTGGGGATAATAACCCAGTGAGTCAAACCGGTATAATTACAGACCACGTGTTTCTTTTAATGTTTGAATCATGTACATTTTTGAAAATGAATACAAAAATAAAGAATAAACTAACCCTAAAAGAAAAGGAAAGAGACAAAAAGAAAAGGAGGGAAGAAAAAGAAAGGAAATAAAAAAGATATTACCTAATCTGAGCTTAATCTATGACAAGACGAGGGATTTATTTATAATTATTTATTCATAATAGAATTATAACAATAATACAAATTGTGAATAAATACTGTAGTAACAATAAAAAGAAAAAAAAAAATCATAATCAGTGATACAATTAATTGCATTATTATTATTATTATTATGGATAATATAATTAATTGTATTATGTCTAACAATTGTTATTTGTTAAAAAAAATATATATTTTTATTGTTAAGATTTGTTTGTTTATTCAATATTCTTATTGCTTTTATATTAATCTATTAATATTGTTGTTGTTTTATGTGTATATAATAGTTTTAAGTGTCTTTTAAGAACAATAGTAATAATAATAATGTATTATAACGTTTACTGACATTTTTTGCACTTCTTTAAATCACATTGTACTATTTTAAAGAGTAACTCTACTTTAGTGGGAAAAAAAATAGCCAATTAAAAAAAAAAATCATATAGCATTTACAACTGCAACACAAGTAATATTGTAATTGAATGTTGGTAAAAATGTTTTTGAAAGTTGCCTTTCCTTGTAATTTCCTGGCATACCTGGAGGTGTTGTGTAATTTTCTGGCATGGGGGGGGGGGGGGGGGACGGGACATTCCACTACACACAGACTACTTCCTGTCTGGTTATTCCTGTGAAGTCGATGGTGGGCAGCCATTGATAAGCTGTATTTTGCCCAATAGCCATGAATATTAGATTCCAAATACAGATACTGTATATACAAAGTCAAATATCAGAGAACGTTTATGGACTTTATTTGTGGTAAGGTTTGGACCCACTTTATTGTATTATTCCATCAAGGCATACAGTATCTAACCCACCAGACATTACCTTACCCACTTTGAGATACCTTACCATACATAGCCACTAAAATATACCTTGTCCGTAAAACCTTGCATTACTCACCAAACCTTGTCTTACGCACAATACCTTACTTTACCCACTAAAACATACCTTGCCCATCATACCTTACTTCAACCACCAAATTTTACCTTACGCACTAAGACATACAATGCCAACCAAACCTTATCCACTAAGAAGTACGTTGCCCATCAAACCATACCTTACTCACTTGGAAATACCATATCCACCAAACCTTACCCACTAAGATATAACTTGCCCACAAAACCTTACCGCTATGACACACCTTGCCTTAGTGGGTAAGATAAGGTTTGGTGGGTATGGTATGTCCAAGTGGGTAAGGGTTGGTGGGTGAAGTAAGGTATGAAGGGCAAGGTATGTTTTAGTGGAAACAAGTAAGGTATGGTGGGTAAGGTTTTCTTTAGTGGGTAGGGTATGTTTTTTTGCTGCTGACCCAAGGGGGGTTATTTACGAAAGGCAAATCCACTTTGCAGTACAAGTGCAAACTACAAGTGCAAAGTGCAGTCGCTGTAAATCTGAGGGGTATATCTGAAATGAGGGGAAGCTCTGCTGATTTTATCATCCAATCATATGCAAGCTAAAATGCTGTTTTTTCTTTTCCTTGCATATCCCCCTCGGATCTACAGTGACTGCACTTTCAAGGGCACTTTGCACTTGTAGTTTGCACTTGTACTACAAAATGGATTTGCCTTTCGTAAATAACCCACATTGTGTGTAATAGTTTTCCATTTTAGACAGTTGCAAAATGAGAAAACCGTTCAGCATGGCAGTGGGCATCATTAGAGGGGTCACCAGCAGGAGGAAGCAGGTCCTAATTAATCTATATAGCTCTTCATCCTTCTGGAGATCCCTCTAGTGATATAAAGATCTATATAGAGTAATCAGGATCTCGCTCTTTCAGGAAATCTCTTTAGTGATCTAAAGGAGGTCCTAATTCCTCTATATAGATCTTTTTATGACTAGAGGGATCACCAGCAGGAGGAAGGAGGTCCTGCTTCTTCTTTATACAGTAGATCTTTGGTGAGACCTAATTGAGACTAGTGTCCAGTTCTTGAGACCTTATTGACGTAAAAGTATTGATAAGATGGAACGAGTCCGGAGACTAGTAACAAAAATGGTGAAAGATCTGATGTATAAAACATATCAGAATACACTTCAGGAATTTAATATGTACAGTCCGGAGGAAGGAAGAGAAAGAGGGGACATGACTGAATCCATTACAAACATGAAGGGGGTAAATAGGGTTCAGGAGGGCAGGATTTTCAGTATGAAGATCACGAACACGGAGACATGACCTCATACTGGTAGGAGGAAACTAAAACTAACCTTAGAAAGTATTATTTTCCTGAAAGTGTAGTTGATCCTTGGAACAGACTTCCAACAGAGGACGGCCATATTTAAGTGAATTTAAACACGATTGGAACAAACATAGATCTATACTCAGACAAAACAAAAAAAAGTTTGTCAGACTTAATGGATCGCTCGTCTTTTTCTGCTGTCACTCTTCCATATTTCCATACGGTCTTTACATCTCCACCACGTCCAGATAAATGATGAACTCGATCCTCATGCCAGTGGAAAGGTTTTTCTCGGCCTTCCCTCCTCTTGTTGGGTTCTATTCTATCCTTTTGTTGGTCCTGAATATGAATATCGCTGTAATTTCCAGCACCGCGGGAGAATGCCGACTCTGACGTCACCGATGTTCTCAGTGTGAAATGCTTGTTTAGTGTGATTGCTGACACGCGCTTATTTGAGCGGTGCTGTTTTTGCGTATTCTTTTATTTTGGGCTCTATTGGTGGATCCGGTTCTCTGCGTTTGCCTGCAGCACTCAGATTGTCACATGTAGCGATCTGTGATCAGTCATTCAGTTTTGCTGATTTTTTTATCTTTATTGTATGATTTCCGCACTCGGTGACTGATCCGAGGAAGTGGAGGCATACAATAAACAAGTGATATGTACGCAGGGGGGCCGGGGGGGGGGGGGTGGGGGTCCTAAGGTCGCGGAGTCCATGCTGGGGGTTTTATGTGATATATTTTACCTTTAGTGTAGAAAGTGGGGTGTGGCCACTTTATTGCGCAACCCTCTCAATGTGCAATCTTCTCATTGTGCTACCTTCTAATAGGGCTGTTGAAATTAATCGTAGCATCGGTGAATCGCGATTCGACCACTCACGATGCGATTCCGATGCTACGACTTGCAATAATCGATTTTTGATGACGTCACCTGCGCGCCGCTATATGCACTGTCTGAAAGCCAGGAAGCCGTGGGCGTCAGCTACGGGCGTTAGCCGCGCCTCTTTTCCCGCCCCGCTAATGCAGCTGAAGGAGCTGTGGGCTTCAGCGCGCCTCTTTACCCTCCCCACCTGCTGATGCAGCTTAAGACGCCGCGCCTCCTTTCCCGCCCCCCGCTGACGCCATTCCCAGCCGCCCGTCGCCATGTGGAAGCATGGAGCAAGTGTCCTCGGTCCCAGTCCCGACCCCCCCAGAGCCTTCCTCCTCACCTCACCTCACGCTGTGCACACTGCACAGGCTGCGGCTGTGGGAGACCCGAGACGACCGAGTACTGTAGTACTGCAGGCAGCAGATCATCATCATCATCATCAGGTACTTGGGGGATGCACAGTAGCAGCAACTAATGGGCACACTGGCAGCAATTGGTGGCACACTGGCAGCAATTGGCGGCACACTGATGGCAATTTATGGCACACTGACAGCAATTTATGGCACACTGATGGCAATTTATGGCACACTGATGGCAATTTATGGCACACTGATGGCAATTTATGGCACACTGATGGCAATTTATGGCACACTGATGGCAATTTATGGCACACTGATGGCAATTTATGGCACACTGATGGCAATTTATGGCACACTGATGGCAATTTATTTCACACTGATGGCAATTTATGGCACACTGATGGCAATTTATGGCACACTGATGGCAATTTATGGCACACTGATGCCAATTTATGGGCACAGTGGCGGCAATTGATGGCACACTGACAGCAATTGGTGGCACACTGATGGGCAATAATTTGGGCACACTGGCAGCAATTGATGGCATACTGGCAGCAATTGATGGCATTGGCACACTGATGCCACACTGGTTTATGTATGTCTTATTGTTTTAGTGATTGATTCACATCACAACTTTATCGATACCTTTTTTTTGTATGATTTTTTGCTTTTGCTCATCACTGCCACACACATGCAGCCATGCATTGCATGTGTGGGGCAGTAATGAGCAAAAGCAAAAATCATACAAAAAAAAAAAAGGTATTGATGAAGTTGTGATGTGAATCAATCACTGAGGCGGTGTACACACGATCGGATATATCCGATGAAAACGGTCCGCGGACCATTTCCATCGGATATGTCCGATCGGGAGTTTGATCCGATGGCGTGTACACACCATCGGATCAAATTCCCCGCCGCCGGACGGCGCGGTGACGTAGTGGTGACGCGGCGGTGACGTTGACGCCGCCGCGTCACCGCCACGTCAGCGCACCAGGAAGTAAAACACTTCCGCGCATGCGCCGAATCCATTCGGCAGCGGCGCGGCGGCGGTGGGGGCCGACATGTCTGCTGGTAAGTGTACTAACCAGCAGACATGTCGGGCGGACAGATTCCCACCGGATAGATTTCAAAGCATGCTTTGAAATCTGTCGGGTGGAGAAATCTGTCCGCTAGCCCATACACACGAGCGGAGATGTCTGCTGAAACGGTCCATCGGACCGTTTTTAGCGGACATATCCCCTCGTGTGTACGCGGCCTCAAACAATAAGACATACATAAACCATAATTTATGACATGGCATACATTGTTGTTTGGCAGGACTTTATGGAGACAATGTCCGCAGTCTCTGATCCTCTCTAGTATCATGTCCGCAGTCTCTGATCCTCTCTAGTATCATTGTCCGCAGTCTCTGATCCTCTCTAGTATCATTGTCTGCAGTCTCTGATCCTCTCTAGTATCATTGTCCGCAGTCTCTGATCCTCTCTAGTATCATTGTCCGCAGTCTCTGATCCTCTCTAGTATCATTGTCCGCAGTCTCTGATCCTCTCTAGTATCATTGTCCGCAGTCTCTGATCCTCTCTAGTATCATTGTCCGCAGTCTCTGATCCTCTCTAGTATCATTGTCCGCAGTCTCTGATCCTCTCTAGTCTCATTGTCCGCAGTCTCTGATCCTCTTTTGTCTCATTGTCCGCAGTCTCTGTCCATCTCTTGTAGTATTTTGGGGTTAGTCTGGAGCTCCTCTTTAAGATGTCTGCTGTATTTACATGTATTTGCTACATGCAGAGAGTTTTTTTTTAAGAACAGATGAAAACCGTGCGCAGTAATCTTGATGCATCGTGATGCATCGCGGAATCGAATCGTGGACTTGATAATCGTAATCGCATCGAATCGTGAGACCGGTGAAGATGCGCAGCCCTACCTTCTAATTGTTCAGACATTTCATTGTGAACTACGCTTCTTATTGTGCGACTCCATTATTGTGTGAACTTTTCTCTCTGGAACCCTTTTTCTTGTGCGACCCCCTTTATTGTGTGACCCTTTCACTGTCCAGCCCTTGGTGTACTCCTTTTCATTGTGCACCCCTATCACTGTGCACCCCTATCACTGTGCGACCCTTTTCATTGTGCAACCCTCTCATTGTTTGACGCTTTCATTGAGAATCCCCTTTCATTGCGTCACCCTTTCATAATCCAGCCCTTAGTGAACTCCTTTTTTATTGTGTGACCCTTTCTCTGTGCAGTCCTTTCATTTGTGCAATGCCTTCACTGTGCAACCTTTCTCTGTCCAGCCCTTTCACTGTGCACCCCTATTGCTGTGCAATCCCTTCATTGTGTAACCCTTTTCATTGTGCAACCCTCATTTTTTAGTTCTTTCATTGTGAATTATCTTGCCTCACCCCTTCATTGTGCGACCCTTTCATTATCCAGCCCTTAGTTTATTCCCTTTCATAGTGCGTCCTTTTTTCTGTCCAGCCCCTTCATTCTGCAATCCTATCACTGTGTGACCCTTTTCATTGTGCAACCCTCTCAGGGCTGGTGCAATGATATTTGACACCCTAGGTGCAACCTCATTTTGCCGCTTCCCCCCGGCTCCACCTCTGACTCCACCCTCTTTGTCCTGCCCATGTATACCCCACCTTTTTGATGAAGCGCCCATCAAATTCAGCCTCACCAGTGCCCATGAAATGCAGCCTCACCAGCGCCCATCAATAAATGTTTGTTTACTTCCATTCATTCGGGAGTTTGGACACAGCCCTTCGCCGCCACTGCACCTCGGCCAATATGTACGAACGGAGCGGTGGCTGCCTGCTGATTCTGAGACTTGGTTGCTTGTTGCAGAGAGAAGAGAGTAGCAACACCAGTGGCCAGGTGCCCCTAGGTAGCAGTGTGCCCTAGTTTGCCTAGTGGTAGCACTGGCCTTGAACCCTCTCATTGTTTAGCCCTTTCATTTTCAATTCCCTTTCATTGCATGACCCTTTTATTGTCTAGCCCTTAGTGAACTCCCTTTCATTGTGCGACCCCTTCATTCTGTGATCCTTTCTCTGTGAAGTCCTTTAATTTGTGCAAATCCTTCTTTTCCTGCCCTTTCACTGTGCACCCCTTCATTGTGTGACCCTTTTCGTCGTTGTGCAACCCTATTACTGTGGGGCCCCTTCACTGTGTTGCCCCTTTTTATTGTGCAAGCCTCTCATTGTTTAGCAATTTCATATTTAACTCCCTTTCATTGCTTAACCCTTTCATTGTCCTGTCCTTAGTGAATTCCCTTCCATGGTGCAACCCCTTTGTTGTGTGTGTGTGACCCCTTCTCTGTGCAGTCCTTTTCACTGTGCATCCCCTACCCCTATCACTGTGCCCCCCCTTTCACTGTGCATCCCCTACCCCTATCATTGTCCAACCCTTTCACTGTGCATCCCCTACCCCAGGGGTGCCCAACCTTTTGAAGAGCGAGGGCCATTTAAGCAACTTGGTAAATGGTCGTGGGCCACAATGAGCGGAGCGGTGGATGTCATGTCCCTGTTTGCTCTGCATATGCCCACTATACTTTTTTTTTAGATCAGATTGGAAGTAGAACACAAGTTGGTTTATGTCTGCCACTACTTAGAGGTGAATGTAGGGTCCAATTGGTCAGGCTGTTGGACTGACCATGTGAAAGGGGCCCCAAGGCTGCTTTCACACTGATGCGCTGTGGTTTACCCAAACCGCGGGTGCAACGCAGTGTACCTTTTGGCTTTCCTGCACTTGGAAATAGACTTCTATTATATTCCGCAGGTTTGGTGCACTTTCAGAAATCTCAACAAACTCGCAGGTATAAACAGAACTCTATGGCTCAGTGCAGGTAACCCTGGAAAGCAGCCCAGTAACCACTGCAAACAGATATGCCCATATATACACTGTGATTTTAGTAATAAACTGACCTTTAATAACCGTATTCTATTCTATTCCATCCCAGGGCAGGAGGTTGCAGGCCACATCAGAAGCCTCCGTGGGCCACATATGGCCCCCGGGCCACTGGTTGGGCACCCCTGCCCTACCCCATCATTGTGCAACCCTTTCACTGTGCATCCCCTACCCCCATCACTGTGGACCCCTTTCACTGTGCACCCCCTACCCCTATCACTGTGCACCCCTTTAACTGTGCATCCCCTACCCCTATCATTGTCCAACCCTTTCACTGTGCATTTCCTACCCCATCATTGTCCAAACCTTTCACTGTGCATCCCCTACCCATTTTATTATCCAACCCTTTCACTGCATATCCTTGTCTAACCCAGGGGTGCCCAATCAGTGGCCCGGGGGCCACATGTGGCCAGGGATGGACTGGCCATTGGGACTACAGGCAGTGCTCACCTCCCCTCCCTCCCCGCAACGCTCACCTGGGGGGAACAGAGAAGCAGGGGGAGGACCAGAGGAGCAGGGGGGACGACAGAGGAGCAGGGGGAAGGGGACAGACAGCTGACTCAACAGCTATGGCCTGGGAGTTTCTCACTTCTGCCTAATCTTGTCCCATAAGGGGGGGTATCGAATTTATTTTTTTCCCCGGGAGAAATAATGTCTAGCTTCCCCACTGGTACTGCCTATAAGAGTACCAGCCACTCTACTTTAATAAAGTAGAATGGCTAGTGGCTAGTGAAGGGGGAGAGGGGGCTTGGGTGGCCGGGGGGGTGCGGGAGTTGTCCGGCCGCCATGGGAGAGACCTGTCAAAGTGGGCCAGTCTGGATGAAGTCCAGGGCCAAATTTGTGTCCCAGTCCAGCCCTGCATGTGGCCCACGGAGCCCTCTGATGTGGCCCACGACCTCCTGCTCTAGAATGGTGGTTTGGCAAGCCCAGATCGCAGGTTGCTGATCCGCCATCCCAGAACATCAGTGTTGTGAATGAAGCTTCCTATATAGCACCAGCTCCTGTCACAAGCAATACGAAATACACTCCGCTTCAGATGGCATCAGCTGGTGATACCTGAATGGAAGACTTATTAAAGGTACGTTTATTACTGAAATCACAGTGTATATATGGGCATATTTGATGTGCAGTGATTACCGGGCTGCTTTCAAACTGATCCACAGATGCAGCGCAGACTTTTGTTATTACCGGCAAATTTGGTGCACTTTTAGAAAGTGCACCACACCTGCAGGATATAGTAGAAGTCTATGGCAAAGTCCCGCTAACCTGCAGGAAAGCCATAGGTGCACGCATGTGGCGCATCAGTGTGAAAGCAGCATTAGATTCCTTTCACATGATTTACCCCTGCTTATCTCCAATCCAATCTGCAAAAAAAATAAAAACAGAAGGGGATCTGTTCCTTTCCATCTGGGCGGATTGAATTGGAGGGCCCATAGAGTAGCATGGGCTGTGTCCATGTCCATTCTGCATATACAGCATGACACAGACCTGTCATCCACTTGTTCCGCTCATTGTGGCCCGCGACCAGTTACCAGGTCACTTCAGTGGCCCTCACTCTTCAAAAGGTTGGGCACCCCTGGTCTAACCCTTTCACTGTGCATCCCCTACCCCATCATTGTCCAAACCTTTCACTGTGCATCCCCTACCCATATCATTCTCCAACCCTTTCACTACATATCATTGTCCAACCCTTTCAATGTGCATTCCCTACCCCATCATTGTCCAAACCTTTCACTGTGCATCCCCTACCCATATCATTGCCCAACCATTTCACTGCATATCATTGTCCAACCCTTTCACTGTGCATCCCCTATCCCTATCATTGTCCAACCCTTTCACTGTGCATGCCCTACCCCTATCATTGTCCAACCCTTTCACTGCATATCATTGTCCAACCCTTTCACTGTGCCTCCCCTATCCCTATCATTGTCCAACCCTTTCACTGTGCATGCCCTACCCCTATCATTGTCCAACCCTTTCACTGTGCATCCCCTACCCCTATCATTGTCCAACCCTTTCACTGTGCATCCTCTACCCCTATTACTGTGCACCCCTACTCATATCATTGTGTGATCCTTTCACTGTGCATCCCACTATCATTGTATGACCCTTTTTATTGTGCAGCCCTATTATTCTATAGCTCTCATTGTTTGACTCTTTTTGTTGAGCAGCCTTTTTTTTTTTGTGAGATCCTGTCATTGCGCAGCCCAATCGTGTGGCCGTTTCTTTGGGTGACCATTTCATTGTGCAGACCTACGTTTTCAAAAAAGTGTAAAAAAAATAAGAAATAGAGCATAAATGATAAGAAACAGCTGCATCCGGGTTGCACCCCGCCCCAGAATGGGCTGCTCTCCTACACTGACATCCAGGGATGCTCTGTATGGACAGTATAAGTTCCCCACATGCACAGCTGCCATCATATAAAAACTCATTTGTAGTGATATTTTGTTGCCATTTGTAAGATAATTAATATACTGTCTCAGCAATACAATCCCATCACGGCAGATTTACTAAACGGGATTATAACTTTATTTTTATTTTTTTATTTAAATAATCCTTTATTTTTTTTAATATGCAAAGAAAAGGGATCTGTGGATAAGCCTCAAATGGAAGCTGTTGCTCTTATGATGGTTGCAGGTTTCCGGGGCAATGAAGCCTGAATGAAGGAGAATGGCAGCTTTGGTCTGACCACACAGGTATTTACAGTTGGGCCAAGCCGCTCCTGTATAGACGACGAGAGTGGAATTTTGGGGTTTTCTCGTGCTACTTGTGTCAAATCTCATTGGTATGAACGAGGGCTAAAGACAACATTGAAACAGTTTGCAACATTTTGTATCATCTAACTAAGCACTTAAAGCAGACCTTCAGTCATTTTTTTAACTTTCCATCTATTAGGAGCCGGTTCACACAGGGGCGGCACGACTTTGGGGGCAACTCGGCAAGGCGATCTCAAGATGAGTTGAGAGGCGACTTGCAAAATGACTTCTGCATTAAAGTCAATGCAAGTCGCCCCCAAAGTCGTACAAGAACCTTTTTCTAAGTCGGAGCGACTTGTGTCGCTCCTGTTAGAATGGTTCTATTGAATAGAGTGGAGCGCGACTTGTCAGGCGGCTGAGCCGCCTGACAAGTCACCCCTGTGTGAACTGTCTCTAAATCTTCTGCTCTTGTTGTTTAATTGTGAATGGTAAAACCATTTTTTTTCTGTCAGTAAATACCATATACAGCCCACTTCCTATTTCTCGTCTGGTCATTAGTCTAGGCTTATGACATCATGCACAGCTCTCTTACACTCTCGTGAGAGTTTAACAGGAAGGGAGGGGGAAGATGAGTCATAAGAGGGCCAACGAGAGCTGCAGACTTGGAGGTGTGTCTGTGTGAATCCAAGAAGTGAACAGGCAGCAGCTTTAGCTGCCCACAGTTAAATGGCTGCAGCCAGACTCGGTGGGGGGAGATTTCTGCAGCATATTTGGCAAGTACAGAATTACATACAGGTGAAACTCGAAAAATTAAAATATCGTGCAAAAGTTCATTTATTTCACTAATGCAACTTAAAAGGTGGAACTAATATATGAGACTCATTACATGCAAAGCAAGATAGTTCAAGCCGTGATTTGTCATAATTTGTGATGATTATGGCTCACAGCTCATGAAAACCCCAAATCCACAATCTCAGAAAATTAGAATATTACATGCAACCAATAAAACAAAGATTGTACATAGAACAATATCGGACCTCTGAAAAGTAGAAGCATGTCTATGTACTCAGTACTTGGTTTGAGCCCCTCAATGTGGCGTGGCATGGAAGCGATCAGCCTGTGGAACTGCTGACGGGTTATGGAAGACCAGGATGCTTTAAGGCGGCGTAAACACGACCGAGACCCTCGGCAGAATCCAGCGAGAAGCTCGCTGGGATCCATATTCTGCCAAGGTTCTCTGTCGTGTGTTCTCTGTCGGGAAGCTCGTCGAGCCAAAAAAGAGAGCATGCTCTTTTTCCTCGTTGTTCAATGAGGACTTTGGCTCGACGAGCTTTTCCGACCGCTCATCAGGAACCTCGTCGGGCGGAACGATGGGTTTAGCCCGACGAGGTTCTCGTACGTGTGTACGTGGCCTAATAGTGACCTTCAGCTCTTCTGCATTGTTCGGTCTCATGTCTCATCTTTCTCTTGACAATACCCTATGGATTCTCTATGGGGTTCAGGTCAGGCGAGTTTGCTGGCCAATCATGCACAGTAATCCCACGGTCATTGATCCAGGTTTTGGGTATTCTTTGCAAAGTGAACCTTTACCTCATTTACTATGCTCTGGAACAACTGCACAGTCTATTTGGCTTAAAGGGGTTGTAAAGGTTCATGTTTTTTCACATTAATGCATCCTTTGCATTAAGGTGAAAAAACATCTGATGATTGCCGGCCCCCCAGCCCCCCTGTTTTACTTACCTGAGCCCTGGAAAGTCCCGCATTGTGAACACGCTCGATCTTTGCCTGGGCTATTTGGCTCTTCATTGGATAGATTGATAGCAGCGCAGATCTTGTCTCGCGCTGCTGTCAAATCCAATGACGTGGGCGCCGGGGAGACGGAGCCGAGTCATACAATCGGCGGATATGTACACCAAGTGTATGACACGGGAGCGCGCTCGAAATGTAACCCCCCCTTTCCAGAGGGGGTTATCTATTGTGGGGAGGAGCCGGGAGAGCGTCCGTGGGACCCCAGAACAGGAGGATTGGGGCCACTCTGTGCAAAACAAACTGCACAGTGAAGGTAAGTATGACATGTATGTTATTAAAAAAAAAAATTGAACCTTTAGTATCACTTTAAGTAAATCAAGAACCCAGTGTCATAGACCCTATTTAGAGTTGCACTGTACTCAGCACAAGTGTAAGTGTCTGTGAAAAATACATGAAATCCTTGGAAACGGGTTCATCAATTTTCACATGGAGACATGCTGGTGGGTGGCACTTCTTTCTCAGTGTACAGCGTCCCTGGTTGCTATGATGAAGTCAGCTGCACAACAACATTGGTTGCTAAGACCCTGTCGGCTGTGCATCAGCTGCCCCGTCATTAACCAAATCTGACCTATTTGGGTAATGATGTTAGCCAGCCTTCTGGCACCCTTTTTTTTTTACATTCAGCTATCAGCTTGGGAATCTCCTGGGTGGCAAATGAATGGGGATGCTAAGACACTGTCTTAACTACCAATGTTGTCCGTATTCAGCTGACGGCTGGGAGACTCCCATCATTGACCAAATTTGGGTAATGAAGTAAACCCTCGCTCCGCCCATTTGTTTACATTCAGCCGACAGCTGGGGAATTTCCCATCAGGCAGCTCAATAGGGCCAAGGATGATTTACTGGTCACTAGGACACCAGCGGCTGCTAAGTGTCCTAGCAATCCATGAGCCCTAAGTGGTAATGGATGGTCCCTCTGCATGCCAACCGAACTCAGAGCCAGTCTTGTATACTACCCGTTTTCTAATCTGAGAACTGGTGGAATTTTCGGGGAAAATTTGTTGCAGTCATAGCAATAGATTCTTGAATTGGAACTTCATTCTCTCAGTCAACAGTGACTATTTCAATCCTCATACTTCTAGCACTAGTAAATAGATAGGAAATTATAATATATTTCCTTGCTTGAAACTTTTTTTACATTTCTTCAGTTACTTCCTGGTTTCCTTGCCTAAGCAACTGATGTCCTACATCCCAGGAGGTTATCTTCAGAAGGGGAGGAGGGGCTTTCTAGATTGATGAACAATGCTCCCGTTCCTGCCATGCCATGGCATAACTTTTATATTGGTTATTAAGCTTAGGGGGCAGGGCAAGACTGCCCGACCACTGGGATTGGCTGTCACAGTAGGTGCATGATTGGGACCCGGTCTTGCTGGTTCCACTGGCTCCCGATCATCATTACTAGACGTGTGCAGTGAGTGCGCTCTCGGCACAGAAGCCTCAGTCACCCATGGACGCATACGTTTGCGGTAAAGCCCACCCTTTGCCACCTCACATATGCCTTACGTGGACAAAAGTCCTATGATTTGTCCGATGAAAGTTCAATTGTGTGTATGAGGCTTAACACATGAGTATGCTTTGGTTAACACTATTTGATTGTAGCTCTGGCTGTATGTTTAGAGTCATTGTCCTGCTGGAAGGTGAACGTCCACCCCAGCTTCAAGTCTTTTGCAGACTCTAAAAGGTTTTCTTCTAAGATTGACCTGTATTTGGCTCCATCCATCTTCCCATCGACTAGCTTCCCTGTCCCTGCTGAAGAAAGGCATCCCACAACATGATGCTGCCACCACCATGTTTCACGGTGGGGGTGGTGTGTTCAGTGTGATGTGCAGTGTTTTCTTCCACACATAGTGTTTTGCTTTTAGGCAAAACATGTTCAATTTAAGTCTTATCTGTTCCACATGTTTGCTGTGTCCCCCACATGGCTTCTCGCAAACGACAAATGGACTTTTGTTATGGCTTTCTTTCAACAATGACCTTCTTCTTGTCACTCTTCCATAAAGGGCAGATTTGTGGAGTGCATGACTAATAGTGGTCCTGTGGACAGATTCTCCCACCTGAGCTGTGGGTCTCTGCAGCTCCTCCAGAGTTACCTCTTGGCTGCTTCTCTGATAAATGCTCTCTCTGCCTGGCCGGTCAGTTTAGGTGGACGGCCATGTCTTGGTAGGTTTGCAGTTGTGTCATACTCTTTCCATTCTCGGATGATGAATTGAACAGTTTTTTGTGAGATGTTCAAAGCTTGGGATATTTGTTTATAACCTAACCCTGCTTTCAACTTCAACCCTGCTTTCAACTTCTCCACAACTTTATCCCTGACCTGTCTGGTGTGTTCCTTGGCCTTTATGATGCTGTTTATTCACTAAGGTGCTCTAACAAACATCTGAGGGCTTCACAGAACAGCTGTATTTATTCTAAGATTAAACTACAGACAGGTGGACTCTATTTACTAATTAGGTGACTTCTGAAGGCAATTGGTTCCACTAGATGTTAGTTAGGGGTATCAGAGTAAAGGGGGCCAAATACAAATATACCCCCCACACGTTTCACATATTTATTTGTACAGAAATTATAAAACCCTGTGGATAAAAACACTGATAAGATAATTCTGGGGTTTCAGTACCAATTTTCCATTTCTTTCAAGTAATAGTATTGCAGAAAATGTCCTTCCTTTCTCAAAATAAATGTCCATTTTCCCGGCAGACATAGATCCGGGTCTGATCGGAAGGATGATCCCACTTCAGAGGGTGGCAGACTTGGCTGGTATTGCGACCCCCCCCCTTTTTTTTTCTTGCTGGTCTGTGTCACATCTGCGATAAATGCCTCTCGACTGTTATCGTCCTGATTTATTTCACTGGATTTTCTTTTCTCCCCTGCGCCCGCCCTCCCTCCTTTCTCCTCCATTTATCTCTCATTTCTGCTCTTATCTCTGCCTTCCAGTTTGACGCTTATTTAATGGATTTTTAACCCTTTAGTGGCGGGCTGATTACTCTCGCGCGGGCGCGTGCTGTGGATTAGTGACGGGTCGTCGCCTCGGGAAGGACGATGGGCTTCGGAGTATTGGATTTTATGTCATTGTTCAGTTCTTGTGTCACCTGAGCGCCCCTCTCAATGACTCATTTGTGCTCCATTGTTTTAGCGATTGATTCGTCATCTCACGTGCGGCGATGGACAGGCAGAGGCTGCCAGGGACACGCCCAGTCTGACCGCATTCAAATTAAATATTTGTGTCACTTTGGATTACATCTTGAATTTAGGCTCAAGATAGTAGAAGTAAATTTGTACATTTGCAGTTCCATTAAAATGATCCCTGGTGATCCTGCCATGAGGGGCACTTCCTGTTATAGGGTGACAATGCTCTGAGGATGATTTACTAAAGGCAAATAGACTGTGAAGTTGCTCCAATGCTATGTAAATGAGGGGAAGCTCTGCCGACTTCCATCATCCAATCGTTTGCAAGCAATAATGCAGGTTTTAAATCTAGCGCGTGATTGGGCACTCTTTGCAAAGTGAAGCTTCATCTCATTTAATAAGCTCTGGAGCAAGTGCAAAGTGCACAGCCTATTTGCTTTTAATAAATCAACACCTCTGTCCCCCAATTGTGCTCCTGAGTTGTCGCCCGGGCTACTTCAACACACATTGGGCAGGCATGGTCCATTGTTGTCACCATCAGGAAACCTGTGGTGAGAAATGCTGGGCAACCATCACTGAAGTGCATATGGACGTGGCTGTAAAGAGTCTGCAGGAGATCAGCGGCAGAGATGGAACAAAGGCAAGAAAGGCGAAAACAGGATTTTGTTTATTATATACAGTGCACACAAAGGGTTCTTTCACACGGGTGGTCCACCCAACAGACTCTGCTTTACTCAGCGGGGGGATCGATCTGCTGATCCCCACTGAGAAGGCAGCTGACAGATCCGTTTCCACTCACTGTGCAGAGATGGACCTGTCATAGTCTCGCTCTCCTCTATGGGGAGCAGTGGCGGCTGGTGCTCAAAATTTTGGGGGGAGCGTAAACGAACGGAAAAAATTCTGAAAAAAACCCCACCAATTGCAGCCTTACTGTGCCCATCAATTGCAGCCTCACTGTGCCCATCCAACGCTGCCACTGTGCCCATCAATTGCAGCCTCACTGTGCCCATCAATTGCAGCCTCACTGTGCCCATCCAACGCTGCCACTGTGCCCCGCCAGCCATCTGCCCGGTATAGATCGCTTCTAGGAGCTTAAAAAAAACACTAGTGTGCATGGAGCCTACATTTTATGCAATCTGGGTTTCCATCAAATACAAGGATACAGAAGTTAGAGTAGCAAAGCTATGGGGTTGATTTACTAAAGGCAAATACACTGTGCACTTTGGGAATTGCAGTTGCTCCAGAGCTTAGTAAATGAGGTAACGCTTCACTTTGCAAAGAATAACGAATCACATGCAAGGAAGATAAAAAAAAACTAATTTTTGCTTACTTGTGATTGGATGAGGGAAGTCGGCAGAACTTCTGCTCATGTACTAAGCTCTGGAGCAACTGCTCTTGCAGAGCGCACAGTCTTTTTGCCTTTAGTAAATCCACCACTAAGTGTAGGTGTAGCTGCAATAGTGCCCCTTTAGTTGTGGGTAACATTTGTAATGCCCCCTGGTTCTGGGAGGAGTAGGTCTTGTAGCACCCCCTGGTGTTTGGGGTAAAGTGTAGCTTTAGAAGTGCCCCCTTGGTGTTGAGGTAGAATGTAGTTGTGGCAGTCCCCCTGGTGTTGGGGTAGGATGTAGGTGCTGCATTCCCCCCGGTGTTGAGGGAGGTTGTAGGTGTTGCACTCCTCCCCCCCCCCCGGTGTTGGGGTAGGATGTAGGTATTGCATTCACCTCGGTGTTGGGGTAGGTTGTAGGTTTTACATTCCCCCCCCGGTATTGGGGTAGGATGTAGGTGTTGCAATTCCACCGGTGTTGGAGTAGGATGTAGGTGTTGTAGTCCCCCTGGTGTCAGGGTAGGATGTAGTTGTTGTAGTCCCCCTGGTGTTGGGGTAGGATGTAGGTGTTACAGTTCCCCTGGTGTTGGGGTTGGATGTACATATTTTAGTGTCCCCTGGTGTTGGGGGAGGATGTACAGTAGATGTGCCAATACCACTGATGTTGGCATAGAATTTAGGGGTTGTGGCAGAATGTAGCCTTGCCCCCTGGTGTTGGGGTAGGATATAGGTAATGATGTAGTTGTTGTAGCATCTTTTAGTGTACTGTAGAGGTAGGATATTGTTGTGGCAGTGCCCCCTGGTGTTGGAGTGAATTATAGCTTTGGCAGGGCCGCCTGGTGTTGGGGTAAGATGTAGGTGTGGTAGTGCCTCGTAAAGTAAGGGTTGGATGCAGGTGTTGTAGTGCCCCTGGTTCTGGGGGTAAGGTAGAACTGTGGTAATGTCCATGGTTTTGGAGTAGGATGTAGCTTTGGCAATGCCTCATGGTGTTGGGATAGGATAGGATTTAGATGTTGTAGACACTGGCATTGAGATTGGATTTTGTTGCCGCTGCCCCCTGGTGTTCAGGTAGGATGCAGTTGTGACAGTGCCCCTGGTGGGTGTTAGGATAGAATGTAGGAGTCCCAGTGCTTTCTGTTGAGGTAGGATGTAGTTGCGGTGGTGCCTCCTGTTGGGAGGGTAGGGTGTTGTGTCCATGCCACCCGCTGATGGAGTAGGATGTAGCTGTGGTAGTATCCCCTGATGTTGGGGTAGAATGTAGTATTGATGGTTCCCCCTGGTATTGGGGTAGGGTGTAGCTGTGGTATTGGTGCCCCCTGGTGTTTGGGGTAGGGGGTAGCTGTGGTAGTGTCCCCTGGTGGTGGAGTAGGTTGCTGTTGTAGTGCTCCCTGGTGTTTTTTGTAGGATATAACTGTTGCAGTGCCCCCTAGAGTTGGGGTAGGATGTTATTCTGTTAGTTCCCCCTGGTGAAGTGGTAAGAGGTAGCTGTGGTAGTGCCCCCGAGTGTCGATGTAGAATGTAGCAGTGGTAGTGCCCCCTGGTGTCGATGTAGAATGTAGCAGTGGTAGTGCCTTCTGTTGTTTGGGTTGGATATAACTGTGGTAATTTCCCCTGGTATTGGGGTAGGATGTTGTTGTGGTAGTGGCCCCTGGTGTTGGGGTAGAATTTATCTGTGGTAGTGCCCCCTGGTGTGGAGGTAGGATGCAGCTGTGGTAGAGCCCCCTGGTGTAGGGGTAGCATGCAGCTGTTGTAGTGCCCCCTGGTGTTGGGGTAGGATTTATCTGTGGTAGTGCTCCCTGGTGTTTGGAGTAGGAGGTACCTGTGATAGTGCCCCCTGGTGTGGAGGTAGGATGCAGCTGTGGTGGTACCCCTTGGTGTGGAGGTAGGATTTATCTGTGGCAGTGCCCCTTGGTGTGGAGGTAGGATGCTGTGGTAGTGCCCCCTGGTGTGGAGGTAGCTGTGGTAGTGCCCCCTGGTGTGGAAGTAGCTGTGGTAGTGCCCCCTGGTGTCGAGGTAGGATGTTGTTGTGGTAGTTCCCCCTGGTGTTGGGGTAGGACGTTGTTGTGGTAGTGCCCCCTGGTGTGGGGGTAGGATTTACCTGTGGTGCTGCCCTCTGGTGTTGGGGTAGTATGTAGCTGTGTTGGTGCCCGATGTGGGTTTGTTAGCAGAGGTCGGTGTGCAGTTTCAGCAGCACCCCCTGGTGTCAGACGTGATGTAGTCTCCAGCCTTTTTTCTGTCTTCGGGGAGGAGGACAGCACAAGGTCCTGGATGACAGCTGCTGGTGATTGATGTCTCCGGAGAAGGTGTCCAGCCTGCGATATGGGCCGGGAGTGTTACAGGCAATTAGAATCCAAACAGACTGCGACGTTAACCCTCTCCCCACCGGCCCAGGACTCAGTGTGCACTGACAGTCTCTGCAGGACTATACCCCTGGCCTCACGTCAGTATTCTCTACACCCTCTGGGGCAGAAGACGGAGATCAGGGCACCGTCTACTCAGCAGTGTGGCGGTTAGATGACATTAATGCACACAGTGACCTTTCACCCGAGGTTTCAGAGACAATACTATCTCCCAGTGCAGAGATGTGGCCCCCCCTGGCTCAGAGGTCCCAGGGAGATCTCTGCACACACAGATAAGGAATCCCCCCATCTCTCATTAAATTGTGTGTCCTCAGTTTGTATAATGCCAGCTTATTTATAATATTAATGATATTATTTGCATGTAGAGTTGGGGGGGGGTTCTGGGAAATGGTCTGTCAGGTTGGGTTGAGGGGGATGCAGTATAATAAGATGGCCCCTAGGTAGGTACTCATTGGCCAAAGTCTGCTCTTTCCGGGAACAACTGACAAAAAAAAAAAAAAAGCATGTTGGGCACCCGTCACCCTTGCTTGTGGCCCATTCATAAAATTATAGAGGGCCCCCAATGCCTCCTGTCACTGTAGAAGTGTCTACAGACCACTGCCAGCCCCCCCCCCCCCAAACCTCACAGAGAATCTGCAGCAGCTGGCAGCGGAGGGGTTAAGTGGATGGCTGGGTGCTTATGGCTGCAGGGTGCCCCACACTCTATATCATGGACGTGTCGCAGTGTATTTGGTGCGTGGCGGTGACAGAAGCAGCCCAATGCCGCAGGCAGGGCACAGACGCTACTCGTACCGCGGTCAGTGACAGAGGGCGAGGGGTGGGGGGGCTGTGTCAGTCTGAAAATCACATCCCGGGGTGCTGGTGTTGGATCTGGCGTGTCGGCGTACATCTGTGGTGTAGGAAACGTCACATTACCCCGCTGAGCGAGGGCACGCAGAGCGGCAAACGCAGGTCAGCTCCTACCGCCACCACAGCAGCTGGTACGATCATCCAAATGATGGATAGAACCCTGGCACGCAATGCCCGCGCTGCACTGAGGATATAGTCTGCATGTGATGCCACCCTGAACAGGGCGCCGTGCCACCTGTACCTCAATGCCCTGCAACCCCTAACCCTACCACCTCCAGGACAGTCCACACAGTAGATGGCATATGAATCCAACTAGAAATGTCTAATCGAGAGTTAGTAGATGTTTCGTCTGTGTGCATTCGCGATTTTCAGTTTCGTGCAATTTTGTTAGTTTCTGAACGTCCGTTCATCAAGCAGACATGTTGCGCAATGGGGTTGTGCTAACTTGACCCACGAAAAATAAAATAAAAATATGTTTGATTCATATAACCAAAATACACTAATCCAAAGTAAAGACATTTGTTTGGACTCCGTCAGTATCCCCAGCAAAGCAGCTTTTAGTATTATCACATTATAAAGAAGAAGAGAATGTGCGCTGCTTTTCTTGATTTCAGAACTTGCCGCATCACGAATGTGCTCATTCAAATACAAACGCTAGTTTTACTAGACAGAACGCTTCCGGCTGGTCTTTGCTTCTGAGCATGCGCGTTTGTACAAAAGTCCGATTGCTTGCTGTACACACGGTCGGACTAGGCACCATCAGACTTTGACGTAAAGTTTGTCCGTTTGCAGACCAAACTTTTTGTCCGATGAAACCCGAAAAAGTTGGTCCGATGGAGCATACACACGGTCGGACAAATTTAAAAACTTGCAGCTTTTGAAGTTTGTTGGCAAAAAGTCAGACCGTGTGTACGGGCCTTTAGAATCAGGACTATTGTCACACTCTAATAGCCCCACGTTGGCAGTGTGCCGCCTTAGGCTGGGTCCACACTATTGCGAATTGGATGCAAATTCGCTGCATACCAATTCGCAATAGCAGGAGATTTTGACTGGATCTCTATGGAGCCGGTTCACATATCCCTGCTGTGGCTTGGTGTGACTTTTGGGTGAACAGGGACACATCGGACTTCTGCTGTGAGCCGCATGTGAACATAGTGTGAACCCAGCCTTAACCCGACAGTTGGCCTTGTAGTGCCAGCACGCTGCTAAAGTCCTATAAATGGAAACTGTGCCCTTCAGCAGTAAAAAAAATTGATAACAATAAACAAAACAGGCCTCAGGAGGTAGTAGTAGCACCTCCTGAATGCTTGCCAACTGTTATTATTCCACCCTCTGAAAAGCAATTCACTGCAGATTGCTTTTCAGAGGGTGGTAAGCATTACCATAGTGTTAGAGAGCAAAGATGAGAGGAAAACTAAACTTGAATGAGCCCAGTGGGATTTTATTTTTCACAAAGGTTAAAAATTCACAGTCTTAATTCTCCCAATTCATCAGACAAAAAGACAGTATAAAAGGGATCTGTTATTACAGACATACAATGTTTTATAAAATAACCTAATACAAAGCAGACACGGTTAGGAGGTTCAAGGTTAGATGTAAGATCTAGGCAACTAATAAAAATTGTTGGTAGCCATGGTGGTTGCAATATCTCAAATTTCCAACCTTCCATACACTAGGGTCTGCAGAGAATTCTTTAATTCAAAAAACTTTAGGTTGGCTTTGCACCGATGCAAATTGGATGTGGTTTTTCCCGCATCGCATCCAATTCACATAGCAGGAGATTGTGGCCGGCTCTCACATCTCCAGAGCGGCTCTGGGCCTAATGCACAGGAGCCCCGTTTGTCTTTTGGTCCGTTTCAGGTCTGAATTCAGCCCAAAAAACGGTGAATGGAGACGCACTGGACTCCTGCTGTGAGTCGAAGCGTGTTGCAGTGTAAACCCAGCCTTAAAGAGGTTGTAAAGGTTCATTTTTTATTTTATAAATAGGTTCCTTTAACCACTTGCTTACTGGGCACATATACCCCCCTCCTGCCCAGGTGAAAGTTCAGCTTCTGGCACTGCGTCGCTTTAAATGACAATTGCGCAGTCGTGCGACGTGACTCCCAAACAATATTTATGTCCTCTTTTCCCTACAAGTAGAGCTTTTTTTAATGGCATTTGATCACCTCTGCAGTTTTTATTTTTTGCGCTATAAACAAAGAGCGACAATTTAAAAAAAAATATATATATATTTTTTACTTGTTGCTATAATAAATAGCCCATTTTTTTTAAAAAAAAACATTCTTCTACGTATTTTTGGTAAAAAATAAAAATTAAAAATAAATCGCAACAAGCGACTGGTTTGCGCAAAAGTTATAGCACCTACAAAATAGGGGACATCATTATTATTATTATTTTTTTACTAATAATGGCGGCGATCTGCGATTTTTATTGGGACTGCGACATTATGGCAGACACATCGGACACTTTTGACACATTTTTGGGACCATTCACATTTATACAGCGATCGGTGCTATAAATATGCACTAATTACTGTATAAATATGACTGGCATTGAAGGGGTTAACACTAGGGGGTGAGGAAGGGGTTAAATGTGTACCCTGCATAGTGTGTCTAACTGTGGGGGAAGGGGACTGACTGGGGGAGGTGACAACACTAGGGGGTGAGGAAGGGGTTAAATGTGTACCCTGCATAGTGTGTCTAACTGTGGGGGAAGGGGACTGACTGGGGGAGGTGACCAATCTGTGTCCCTATATACAAGGGACACAGATCGGTCTCCTCTCTCCCTGACAGGACGTGGATCTGTGTGTTTACACACACAGATCCACGTCCTTGTCTGTGTAACCGCCGATCGCGGGTGCATGGCGGACATGGCGGCCGCCAGGCACGCGCATCGGCATCTAAGTGATGCGACGGCCTCCTGGCAATTGGGATCCACACTGCAGCCGTACAAAGTCGTATGGCCGCTAGGAAGTGGTTAAGCTAGTGCATTGTTGGTTCACTTACCTTTTCCTTCGATTTCCCTTCTAAACGTTTTTTTTCTTTGTCTGAATTTCTCACTTCCTGTTCCTCCTCAGTAAGCTTGCCCACCATCATCTGAGTCGTTCTGGCTGGGGGTTAGTCAGCTTGTTGCCCCCTCCCTTGGAACTACATTTTTTGCGGGGAGATTCTGTGTTACCAAGGGAGGGGGCGAGCACGCTGACTAACCCCAAGCCCTTTAAAGTCCGAGGTTGAGGAGGATGGACTGCAATAACAGAAAGCCACCCGGATCCCTCCTGGAAAATAAGGCCAAAGGGGGTCCTGCATCACCAACACAGGAGGAATGAGAATAGAAAAAAAAAACATTAGCTGGGCCAAGGAAACCCTAATTCTAATACCAGATGGGGGATCCGAATTTGGAACACATGGCACAGGAGGTTCACAGCATGAATAAGTGTCCCAACGAGACAGCAGGAACTCTTTGAGTTTTTGGTGAAATGCCCATGTCCTCAAGGCTAAAATAGGCTCCTCCTGAGACTAGAGGAGCTGTTAGGAACCCGATCTGAACCTGAAACCTCTGCTGTGTCTGGCAGTATCTCTTCTTGCTGAGCCACCTGAGATGCTGGACAGCTCCCTGGATAATTCCTTGAACTAATTCATGGACAATTTTGCCTTGAACCTTGTTTCTGGTGAATCTTGAATTTTTCTCTCTCCAGCCAATATCTTGCTCTTGTCACTCCTGCTGCCATCAGTATTTTCACTACCTTTCATTAACAACCTTTAGCTTGTTCCTCGACTATGTTTCTGCTTGATCCCAACCTGCAACCACTTGTAACCAAACTTTGGCTTGTTTTAAGGACTATGCTGCTCCTTGATCCCTACCTGCTTTATCTCCTACTGCACTCTGTCTTGCTCGAGTTTTGGTGGGGCGATCCTGAGGATTGCGACCTCGGACTAACACACAGCAAAACCATGATCCATCGTCAGGAGCTCTGGTGAACACCAATTGCTACATAGACTACACACCTTGGGTGAGCCCACATGATTCACCAGGGTGACCTGTTTGTAGACTTTTCCTACTGGTCAGTGGGACCTTCTCCACTATAGCTACTGGTCTCCGAGCTTGACCATGACAGGAGCACACCTAGAAAGTAAATTTTGGTTTGTGGTCCTTACAATGTCACACAAACATACATGTTGTAAAGCGCTGCGCAAACTGTTGTAGCGCTATATAAATCCTGTATAATAATAACAATAAGTCTGTGTAGCCCTGATTATCACACCTGTATGAGGTTGTACATCCAGCTTCAGAACCACGGTCGTTAAAATGGAGTTGGCCTCACTTCCCAGGCTTTACTCTTCTGGGAAGACTTACTAAAAGATTTTGGGTGGTGTCTTTGCCCATTTGTGAAGTCAGGCAGTGATGTTAAATGAGAAGACCTGGTCCACAATCTGCATTCCAAGGGTGTTCAGTAGGTCTGTGTGCAGGTCACTCGAGTTCCTTCACACCAAGCTGGCCAAACCGTATACACTTGGAGCTTGTTCAAACTCGTCAAACAATGTCTTTATGGCGATCGACTTAACTGGTCAAACCATGTCTTTATGGAGATGGTCCAAACTGGTAAAACCATGCTTTTTATGGAGTTGGTCAAAAACTGGTCAAACCATACCTTTATTGAGTAGGTCCAAACTAGTTAAACCATGTCTTTATGGAGATGGTCTAAACTGGTCAAACAATGCCTTTATGGAGTTGGTCTAAACTGGTCAAACATTGCCTTTATGGAGATGGTCTAAACTGGTCAAACGATGCCTTTATGGAGATGGTCTAAACTGGTCAAACATTGCCTTTATGGAGATGGTGTAAACTGGTCAAACAATGCCTTTATGGAGTTGGTCTAAACTGAACAAACAATGCCTTTATGGAGTTGGTCTAAACTGAACAAACAATGCCTTTATGGAGATGGTCTAAACTGGTCAAACATTGCCTTTATGGAGATGGTCTAAACTGGTCAAACCATGCCTTTATGGAGTTGGTCTAAACTGAACAAACAATGCCTTTATGGAGATGGTCTAAACTGGTCAAACCATGCCTTTATGGAGATGGTCTAAACTGGTCAAACCATGCCTTTATGGAGATGGTCTAAACTGGTCAAACCATGTCTTTATGGAGATGGTCTAAACTGGCCAAACCATGCCTTTTATGGAGTTGGTCCAAACTAGTGGTCAAACCATACCTTTTATGGAGTTGGTCAGAACTGGTAAAACCATGCCTTTTATGGGGATGGTCTAAACAGGTCAAACATTGCCTTTTATGGAGATGGTCTAAACAGGTCAAACATTGCCTTTTATGGAGATGGTCTAAATTGGTCAAACCATGTCTTTGTTGAACTGGCTTTGTACACAGTCATGGGTGAATAGGAAAGGACGTTTACTAGACTGTTACTGCACAATTTTCCAAAATGGTTTTGTATGCTTAGGCATGGCTTTGTATGGAAGCACCTGAACACCGTCATCGAGAGGGGAGGTTCACGTACTATGGGCCATTTAATGTATGCAAAATCTAGTTCGTAAGCACAGCGAGCAGCTAAAAATATTAATCCCCAGCAATTAATGTTTTGCACCCGGAGTTTATCTGGTATCGTCATTTCCACAAACAGGCAATATTCTGTGTGTCACACACAAGCCGGCTGTTTGCCGCCATTACTGATCAATGTCACACGTCTAATCTTCCACCAGGCACTATCCCATATCAGTGGGCGACACGCGTGATATCTGCTCAGTGACATCACAAGCTTGCCTCTCTCTCTCCTCCGCCATCTCCCTTACTGTGTCCATGTTTCTTTATTAAACCCTGTGTAATCCTGTCTAAATTCCCCCCCCCCCCCCCCCCCCCCGACAATCCGATCTGGTCCCGGCTTATCCCCACTACTCTCTTATTACATTTTACACAAGATTAACTCCATCATTGCCAGGAGATGGAACGCATAGGGGGGGAGAAGTCTTTCACGCAGGGCCTTGTGTAAACCCAAACAAGGGTGCAGCCAATCAGAGGCCTTATCCATTAAATGGCTTGACCGGTTATTCTGGAAGCCGTAGTTGGCGTTTACTCCTCTGGTACTTCTGCATTGGGGTTACGTGCACACAAGAGGAAAAGAGTCAACGGGCCTCTATGTAAAGGATAAGGCATCCCGATATGTCAAGGATGTGTATTAGTACAGGGGGAGATATAAAGGATGAAAAACCCCGACATTGTGTATTAGTATGAGGGGATGTAAAGGATGAAGAACCCCAACATTATGAATTGGTACATTGGGGGATGTAAGGTATGAGGAACCCTGACAATTGTGTATTAGTACAGGTGGAGATGTCAAGGATGACAGACCCTGACTATATGAATTAGTACAGAAGGAGGTGTCAAGGATGAGGAACCCTGACATTGTGTATTAGTATGGGAGGGATGTAAAAGATGAGGAACTCCTACATTGTGTATTAGTATGGGAGGGATGTAAAGGATGAGGAACCCCAACATTATGTATTATAGGGGGGATATAAAGGATGAGGAACCCCAACAATGTGAATTGGTACAGAGGGATGTAAGGAAGGAGGAACCCAGACATTGTGTATTGGTACAGGGGGGATTTAAGGAAGGAGGAACCCCAACATTGTGTATTAGTACAGGGAGGGGGGTGTAAGGAAGGAAGAACCCCAACATTGTGTATTAGTACGGGGGGGTGTAAGAAAGGAGGAGCCCTGACATTGTGTATTAGTACAGGGGGGGGTGTAAGAAAGGAGGAGCCCCGACATTGTGTATTAGTACAGGGGGGATATAAGGAAGGAGGAACCCCGACACTGTGTATTAGCTCATGGGAGGTTTGCATCACAAATCCTGCTACAAATAAATAAACTTTGAGTCTTGGACTGTCTATAGAGGAATTCAGCAGACAGTTTACCATTATGGAAAGGGCCGATATTTTGTGGGTAAACAGGGCGACCCATCAACAGAAGAGCAGGGAGGGTGATAGGAAATGGAGGATCAGTATTTGGGGAGACGAGCTGGCATGGTCGGTCAGATTTCTGAGTAATACGATTTGTGGATTAGCGCCTTATGTAGATCAGCTGTGTACAGTAATTACACATCAGAGGTCTGTATGGAGGGGGATTCCCTAACACCTCTGACCTATTAGACACCATCTCGTTCTGTCCACTCTCTGGCATTTATTTTCTCTGCGTTTCCCTTTTGGGTACAGTGCCCCTCCTGCTCCGTGTTCCTACAATACCCACTTATCCCCTCTGTATACCTACCCCATCAAAAAAAAACTTTGTGTATCTATGGAGGTACAGTGCAACTCTCCTCTGTGTATGTATTGGGGTACGGCACCATTTTTTATGTGAACAGTGCCTTACTATGTAGTACTCCTCTGTGTACAGTTCCACATGTTTTTTTCATATGATTTCATTGGTGGTTGCTCCCTATATCTGTTTCTGTTGCACTGACTCATTTGATTACTTGCCTGATGAAGAGGGCCTGCGTGGCCTCGAAACGTTGCACTTTCTGTAATGCTTTTTTTGTATCACATTTTTGGACGTTCTTTACGATCCATGGTGTGCTGGCCAATATATTTTTTATTTAGGCGTCCAATAGGGTCGCCTGGCGTTTTGGCCAATTGGGAAACAGGTCTCAAAGATCTGCCTCCTGATTGTGGGGGAAATGGGAAAATTCCCCCATGGGGCTTTTGAACAGCGAAGTATTTAAATAGACAGTGTAAAGTAAAAAGAACAATACTTTAATAATGATCATGACATGGTGAGATTAAAAACAATGGGTACTGGCTATATCATACAATATGGTGTTCGATAGTGCAAGGTAGAATCACCAACATTAGCAGGTATACAGGAAATGTAGTAACCATAAGGAATCACCGACGCGTTTCGACCTTTATGGTCATCTTCAGGTTATTGTAAAAATATATAGAGACATTTTTATATGCAACTTGAAACATATCAACGCATACATAAGGTGAGTGTGTGAATGAAACACTTATAATTACAAGTATTGCAAGTGATGAATGTTCTTATAGCTAGAAAAGTAAACCTGGTGCAGGATCCGGAGAATTTCGTGGTGATTCCCAGCTCCCCAGAGAGACAGGAGACCCGGCGAAATGATGGGCTTGCAAGGAGCCACACGCTAAAATGCCCCCGGAGGGAAGGAGAAAGGGGGAGGACTGGCACCTGTGGTACAATCTCAAATGAATAAGAATGTGTGTATGTGTGTGTGTGTATATATATATATATATATAATCTAATTAGAAACAAAAATGATCAAATTGTTCTAAGAGTAGAATAATAAAAAAAATAGATATAGTAGTTGGGTGGATTGTAGTTGATTAAGTATCTATAAATCTACTACATAAAGTAATTAGATTTGCTGAAAGGGTCGCCTGGCGTTTTGGCCAATTGGGAAACAGGTCTTAAAGATCTGCCTCCTGATTGTGGGGGAGGAACTGTAGTGTGACCATAGTGAAAATTAATTTGCTATCATCACACAATTGGGTGGGATCAGGACCCTGTTCTCTGCGCCCCGAGCCCATCCTGTTTTGAAGCCTATTAGAGCCACTGGCTCTAATCGCGTGCTTCAAAATACACACCCCCCGCCTATCCCTGCCATAGTAATTTATGTGTCCGGTGTCCTGAAAGGGGCCGGACACATGCATAGGGAGGACGGCGGAGGTATTATGGGTAGTGGAGCCTGTGCGCCCACAATGCACGAGCCGCCACAGTTCTTGAGTATACTAATGCACTAATACCTGTCTCAGATGTTACGCACATGTGTAAATGTCAGAGATATTTTATGTTGCTAAAATAGAAATAATGTTACATGCAAAACCAGCACCATAAAAGTTTCCTTTTTTTGGTTCACAATTACATATATTTATAGATCGTGAGGAAAAACTGCAGGATATTTTGTGGAGAACTTTTAACATAAAGTCCATAGTTGTGTTTTCTATGCAGAAATGCATTTAAAAAGCAGAGCCCAAGTGTGGGAACAAAAAACATTTTTTCCTAGTTCACCTTCTAGCCAAATGTATAGGATGACTTCACAGGCTCCTGATGAAGAGATGAATGGGAGAGGGAGAGGGAGAGAGGATGGGTGGATGGGAGTTGCAGAGGAGAAAGCAAGAGAATGGGGAAGAGACCCAGTTCTAGTGCCCTGTCCCTCTGGTCTGCCCCCAGTGCCCTGTCCCTCTGGTCTGCCCCCAGTGCCTTGTCCCTCTGGTCTGCCCCCAGTGCCCTGTCCCTCTGATCTGCCCCCGGTGCCCTGTCCCATTTTGTTAAAGTTGTTGTTGGTAATATTTAATTTTGTAACTTGATTCTGCATAAAACATTTAACAGTGTCATTCCATGACATAATCTACGAGGGCGTGTTTACAGGTGCAATTAGGCGCAGGACAGTGTATGAATTAGGTGGGGCAACTGGTGGCGAGTAACTCTTGAGGCCTGGCTAGTAGCTCAGGACTTGAAATTTTGAGCCCCGATATATACATATATATATATATATATATATATATATATATATATATATATATATATATATATATATAATTTTTTTTCTCCCTTTTTAAGGTCTAATGAGCACAATAATGAAAAAAAAAATTTGGGATGTAAATTCCACTTTAATTCTGTGTGTACATCCATGGGGGCGTCCGCTCCATAGGGCAAGGGGGGTCAATTGCCCCCTCTGGAAGTCAGAGTGGACTGTCCCAGTATATTCCTGACATTGTCATGAGTATAAAGAGACATACAGAATACAGCCCACCTCCAGGAATAGGAAAAGTCCACCCTTGCACTGCTGGGGGGGGGGGGGATTACCACTTTTACTTCTATGTTTCCATGTTCCAGCCAGCCACACTGCTCTCCTCCTCAACCTAAAGCCTCAGCATCATTGCATACCATACAGGAACATTAACCCTGTATGGTACAATGAGGATGATGGAGTGCTACCACAGCCTGTCACAACTTTCACATAAGCTGCAGGGGACCAGTCACAGAGATTGAGGGAATCAGGAAATGTTCGGTACACACAAAGTGTATTTGTTCCAATTTACTATGTTTATTATGTCTCAGAGAAAGGAACTGGAGAATTCACACTCAGTCCCTTTCTTTTTTTCAAAAGTGAGCTATCAGGGGTCTGTTTAGTCAAGACTGGTAAAAAATGTAAAAATAAATACATTTGTAAAAAAAATAAAATAAAGAAATACTGACATCATCCACTGCCCTTCTAACACTGCCCACTGCCCTACTGACACCATCCATCCTATTCAGCCGCTAGATGGGGGGGGGGGGGTTTAAACCCCAGCTAGTGGTCGAAGACAGGGTTTAATATTGACTTTGTATTGCCGCTGCCGAAATGCCTCCCTCTGAAAAAATTTCAGCGGACGCACATGTGTACATCCCTCCCAGGTTGTACATCACTAATATTGTGTAAATCATTCATATTCTGTGTATACATCTCTCCAAGGTTGTGCTTCACTCATATTCTGTGTGTAAATCGCTCCCACTTTGTACATCGGTCATACTGTGTGTACATCGTCATTGCATTGTATATCATTCATACTGTGTATACAGCCCTGCCACATTGCACATCAGTCATATACTGTGTGTATATTACTTCCACTTTGTACATAGCTCATATGCTGTATGTACATTGTACATCACTCCTACATTGTACATGACTCATACTGTGTGTGCATCACTCATATTCTGTGTGTGCATCGCTCCTACTTTGTACTTGGCTCATACTGTGTGTACATCGTCATTGCATTGTACATCATTCATACTGGGTGTACAGCCCTCCCACATTGTACATCAGTCATACTGTGTACATCGCCCTTGCATTGTACCAGTGGCGTCGCTAGGGGGTGGCTATTGGGGCTATAGCCCCAAATCTCATACCGCAGGTGTCCCTGCCTAACCAGTGGGCCGTGGCTCTATGCAGCCGGGTGGTGAGTGTGATGAGCAGGAGGGCTGCATGAGAGAGTCGGGCAGGTGGATGAGAGAAGCAAACAGGCAGACGAGCAGAGGTGGCATCATCTCTATCCACCCGCCCTGCATCACCGCTCTTCCACCCTCACAGCTGGGCCCCTTCAATGTCAGAGGTGCGGCAGTGATGATTGAAGCGCCAACACCCGTGGTCGCAAACCCCCCCCCCCCCATGGTCTACAAAAAGGTTGATGACTGCTGCTATAGTAAGCTGACCAGATTTTTAAAATGAAATCCGGGGACATATTTTTTCTTTTCTAGAAATGGCAACAATCAGCGACTCTCTGCCTGTCGCTTCCCGCCTCACAGCCTCTCAAGTCTTACTCTCCAGGCCCCGGCTACTACTGGATGGGGAGCGGAGGAAGATCACTCTGCCAGGGAAGGCAAGGAGATAGGCAGGCGGCTGGCCAGGATTTGAGCCAAGGCAGAAGAACATGTGAGCGAAGCTGAATGGGCATGCACCCGAAACTGAAGAAATATTCCCTCCGCTCCGACCAGCACTTGATCATCAGAAAGGGGCACAGACAGGGCTTTTTTTCTAGGGGGAACTTGGTGGAACTCAGTTCCACCACCTTTGGCTCAGACCCTTTGGTGCCCGCTCACCACAATCACTTGTGAACACAGAAGTCTGGTTTCTGTGTTTACAAGTGACTGCTTTGTAACCCCCTGAACTCTGCACACTGTATGTAATGCAATTCTGGTATTTAATGCCCCTTTAAGACCCTTCTACTGTTTGTGAAATCTGAACGGGTCGTGGTTAAGTTCCTGCACCTATTTTCTGAGAAAAAAAGCTCTGGGCACAGATAATGGGAAAAGTACAACCCCCCTATGCTAGTAGGTACGACGGAGTAGGGGGGTGTAATTCAATTTTTTTTTTTTTATATTTTTGCACTGACTGTCTTTGAAATTGCCCCTGCCCCTATTAAATCCAATCTGGGGACAAAACCAGGGACAGACTTGGTCCGGGGACAGTGTCCTCAATCAGGGGACTGTCCCCTGAAACTGGGGATGTCTGGTCACCCTATGCTATAGGCTCTAGCCCCAGATCTTTTGCAGACCTAGCAATGCCCCTGTATTGTACATTGCTCATTTGCTGTGTGTACATCACTCCTTTGCATTGTACATCATTCATACTAAGTGTACAGCCCTCCCACATTGTACATCGCTCATATGCTGTGTGTACATCATTCCCTTGCATTGTACATCGCTCATATACTGTGTGTACATTACTCCCTTGCATTGTACATCAGTCATATACTGTGTGTACATCACTCCCTTGCATTGTACATCACTCATACTGTATGCTGTGTGTACATTACTCCCTTGCATTGTACATCAGTCATATACTGTGTGTACATCACTCCCTTGCATTGTACATCGCTCATATGCTGTGTGTACATCATTCCTTTGCATTGTACATCGCTCATATACTGTGTGTACATCACTCCCTTGCATTGTACATCGCTCATATGCTGTGTGTACATCACTCCCTTGCATTGTACATCGCTCATATGCTGTGTGTACATCATTCCTTTGCATTGTACATCGCTCATATACTGTGTGTACATCACACCCTTGCATTGTACATCGCTCATATACTGTGTGTACATCACTCCCTTGCATTGTACATCGCTCATATGCTGTGTGTACATCATTCCTTTGCATTGTACATCGCTCATATGCTGTGTGTACATCACTCCCTTGCATTGTACATCGCTCATATACTGTGTGTACATCACTCCCTTGCATTGTACATCACTCATATGCTGTGTGTACATCACTCCCTTGCATTGTACATCGCTCATATGCTGTGTGTACATCATTCCTTTGCATTGTACATCGCTCATATACTGTGTGTACATCACTCCCTTGCATTGTACATCGCTCATATGCTGTGTGTACATCACTCCCTTGCATTGTACATCGCTCATATACTGTGTGTACATCACTCCCTTGCATTGTACATCACTCATATGCTGTGTGTACATCACTCCCTTGCATTGTACATCGCTCATATGCTGTGTGTACATCATTCCTTTGCATTGTACATCGCTCATATACTGTGTGTACATCACTCCCTTGCATTGTACATCGCTCATATGCTGTGTGTACATCACTCCCTTGCATTGTACATCGCTCATATGCTGTGTGTACATCATTCCCTTGCATTGTACATCGCTCATATACTGTGTGTACATCACTCCCTTGCATTGTACATCGCTCATATGCTGTGTGTACATCATTCCTTTGCATTGTACATCGCTCATATACTGTGTGTACATCACTCCCTTGCATTGTACATTGCTCATATGCTGTGTGTACATCATTCCCTTGCATTGTACATCGCTCATATACTGTGTGTACATCACTCCCTTGCATTGTACATCACTCATATACAGTGTACAGCGCTCCCAGTTCCTACATCACTCATACACCAGTATGACCGTCACTGAGAGTGATGTACACAAAGTAGGAGCCATGTACCAAATGGGAATGTTTATCACTCCACCTTTGTACATCACTATTACTTTGTGGGCACCATTCCCATTTTGTACATCATGACTACTTTGCATGCACCATTCCCTTTATATGTACATTTCTCCCATTCTGTACATTGCTCCTACCCTGTGGGCACTATTCCCACTTTGTGTACATGGCTCCCAGTGGCAGTAATACTGGTGCCAGTCTGTCATCTGCAGCCTCACCCAGTTTAATATTCTTCCCTGTGACTCTATCTGGCGCCGGCGGTGGACGGCGGCATTGCTGTCTGCAGCTGGCGGTGAAGAGGTTACAGCGGATGACAGCAGTTAATAGTAGCAGAGGATGTTAATGTCACTCTTTATTGCCGTGCACAAGGTGACAGGCTTTTAGCGGTGTGAACGTGTTTTATTGCGGTGAAATCATCTTTCCTCTGGGAGGAGAGGTGAGGCCTTCTCATCTCAGAGCCCAGACTTCAGGGAGAGGGAAAGATCTTTCAGCCCCGCCCACATTGGGGCGACCCCTGCGCAGGGCAGGTGGAGTGTGGGCCCCCAGGGATTCCATGGATGGTGTCACCCCTGAGAGCCCAGACATTAATATGAGTGAGGAGCATTCCTACAGGTCTGGCGTGCAGCCTATGCAAAGTCTGACCGAAGGCGAGCAGAACGTTGATCAGTCCTGTTCACAATCCGACCAATCACTGCATGAGATTGGGGGGGGGGGGATAACCACCAAAACTTTTGTCTTAGATGCAGATCTGGTGATGTTGGGTAATCCACTCCCCCCCCCCCAACGCCCCCCCCCAACATGCCAGGATTTAGCCAGGTGACAGATTCTCACCTGCCTCTGTTATGGAGATCCTAAGAGCGGCCTCATTATTTCTTTTCCTGGAGATTTAGAATGAGTACCAAGTGAGAGGTAACTAGAATCAGGAGGAAGCCTCAGTGATTGGTCATTCAATGATCAGAATCTGCTTCTGTGCGGAACTCTGGAGGTATTGAAAATATTTTATTCCCAGGGCAGAAACTAGACAGGGGATGGCTGTAATTTGGATTGAAACTAATGCAGGAAAGGCTCATCATTGTGGGAGGGGCAGAGACACAAACTACTGCAGGAAATGTCATTATTGTGGGAGGGGCAGAGACACAATACTGGAGGAAATCTCATTATTGTGGGAGGGGCAGAGACACAAAATACAGGTGGAAATGTCCTCATTGTGGGAGGGGCAGAGACACAAACTACAGGAGTAAAACTCAGCATTGTGGGAGGGGCAGAGACACAAAGTACTTGAGTAAATCTCATCATTGTGAGAGGGGCAGAGACACAAACTACAGGTGGAAATGTCATCATTGTGGGAGGGGCAGAGACACAAACTACAGGAGGAAATCTCAGCATTGTGGGAGGGGCAGAGACGCAAACTACAGGAGGAAATCTCAGCATTGTGGGAGGGGCAGAGACGCAAACTACAGGAGGAAATCTCAGCATTGTGGGAGGGGCAGAGACGCAAACTACCAGAGGAAATCTCGGCATTGTGGGTGGGGCAGAGACCCAAACTACCGGAAGAAATCACATCGTTGTGGGTGGGGCAGAGACACAAACTACTGCAGGGTATCTAATTTTTGTGGGAGGGGCAAAGATGCAAACTACTGGATGAAATATCAACATTGTGGGAGGGGCAGAGATGCAAGCTGGTGCAGGAAATTTCATTATTGTGGGAGGGGCAGAGACACAAACTACTGAATGAAATCTCATCATTGTGGGAGGGGCAGAGATGCAAACTACAGGAGGAAATCTCCCTATTGTGGGAGGGGCAGAGACACAAACTGCAGGAGGAAATCTCCCTATTGTGGGAGGGGCAGAGACACAAACTGCAGGAGGAAATCTCCCTATTGTAGGAGGGGCAGAGATGCAAGCTGGTGCAGGAAATCTTGTACTTGTGAGAAGGGCAGAGACACAAACTACTGAAGGAAATCTCATCATTTTGGGTGGGGCAAAGAGACAAACTACTGCAGTAAATCTCGTCTTTGTGGGAGGGGCATATACAAAA
Organism: Rana kukunoris; assembly: GCA_029574335.1. Taxonomy (NCBI): domain Eukaryota; kingdom Metazoa; phylum Chordata; class Amphibia; order Anura; family Ranidae; genus Rana; species Rana kukunoris. Next base: position 168,268,260 of record CM056059.1, read on the forward strand.
ACTACTGGAGGAAATTACATCATTGTGGGAGGGGCAAAGACACAAACTACTTTAGGAGACCTTATCATTCTGGGAGGAGCAGAGACACAGAAGGGTGAAGATGTAGTGCAGGGAGGGGAAATCTTAACACTGAAGTTGTATAAAAATTTCAGAAGTTGATGATCGGCTCCGCCTTCGGCAGTAGTTTAGCGTTGGGTTTCTGGTAGGGTGGGTGTCAGTGTTTGATCAGATGACCATGGCTGCAGACTTTCACAGGTCAGTTTTCGACTCTGTCCGGCATTTCTTAGACCTTAGGGCTCTTTCACATGGAGCAGTCCGTTTTTCGGTCCGCTCCGTGTGTCCGTCGGCTCAGCGGGGGATCCCCGCTGAGCTGTCAGGCGGACAGGGCGGTCCCCGCACACTGTGCAGGGACCGCCCTGTCTCTCCTCCGCTCTCCCCTATGGGGAATCGGATGGAAATGGACCGTCTGTCCGTTTGCATCCGATCCGTTTGGCCGGACGGAAGAAAAATAGGACTTTCTTCTGTCCGAAAAAACGGATGCGGATCTTGCGGATGTTAGCAGATGCATCATCCGCTAACGGATCCGCTCCCATAGGGGTTCATTACAAGTCCGTAAACGGACTTGTAATGAACGGACGAGCGGAGCGGACGTGTGAAAGGACCCTTATAGTGTAATGAGCGATGGCTGTGTTAGCTGAAAGTGTGTCTGTTCTACTTCAACCCCTGGAAACCCCCGAGTCTCCCTCTCCCACTCTTCTGGGATCAAAATCCTGTCATTTATCGCTTTAAAATCCCCTGAGCTTGGCGTATAATCTGCAGTAATGATAGTGATTTGGATAAGTGGTGTAGTGTCTTGACATGGCCACCGGGTGCCGCACTTTGACACGTTCTGGCTTGTCTCTGCCTGTGTATACATTGTATCCAGTATGACATCATCCATCTCGCCTGTGTTTTGAACATTGTTCGTGATGATCGGTATACACTGCCACGTCCATTTTCAGCACTGTACATCGTTTATTAGAAAATATTTGGATTTTTACGTTAATTGAAAATACAGAATTATATTCTCGCTCTTTGTTGATGACGAATATACAATTCTGTTTCCCTTTGTAGTCGGGTGAAAGATCGCGGATGGTAATGGAGCGTGTTGTGTGTGCAGCATGGAAGGACGGCGAGAAGTGTGCGTGACGGTTCAGGATCGGGGTTAGTTTAAGGGTTCCATTATTGTCAGTCTAGCTAAACTCCGGGCAAACGGTTCAATTCACAGTTGAAATACACATATTAGATTTGGATTTGTCCATCCAGTCTTAAGATTATTCAGCTCCGTCACATAGAAAAGCCCAACCTAGCAGGGCAGGAGACAGGTTCAGTAGCACTTTCAGACCTTGTCCCTCCCCCAATGTAAAAGGAGAACTAGCAGGCAGGTGAGCTGATTTCATGGTCACTCTGCTCTCTCCTCCTATCAAAACGCTTCTTCCACTGGGGCACAACTGATTTGGCTCCTTGTGCTTCTTCTCCCTCTTCTATTCTGAGCTCTGTACAGGGGTTGCAAGAAGCTGATACCAGGTCCATTCAGGTACTCGTTCTGATTGGAATTAAAGGGTAACTCCACTTTTCTGGGGGGATAGAAAACATTTTTATTGAAAATTTACTTTCCTTTTCGATCTGTAAAATGCAATATGGCGACCTGGAGGCATTGTGTGTACAGATCGCCCGCCCAGAAATGTAATTTCCTGCTTGTGTGATTGGCTCACTGATTTTCCCAGAAGTCTGCACTAAGGTACAAGTCTGATTTTGGGCATCCCCTGCAACAAACATGTTGTTTTTGGTGAGATGCTCCAAATAGGAAATCACGTCTAAAGGGAAGCAGACCCTGCCACTTTCCTCGTTAGAGCCCTGCAGGTGCAGCAGCTGATTGACAAGTATGAAATCACTCCCAAATGCTTATTAATTCAGAATAACAAAACATAGGAATCTAACGTTTGTTACAATCCCTGTAGTGTACAGAGGTAGCCCATAGGGGGAAGTTACGAAATGCAAGGGTGACGCTTATAGCAGCCAATTAGATCACTTTTGTAACACCTTGTAGCTTGAAACTCCAAAACGCTGAAGGAGAAAAATTAATTATTCTCTATGAAGACGGTTCACATCTTCACTCCAAGTCGCCTGAAGCTCCAAAAAGTTCTGGAGCGTTTTTATTCCCATAGAAATTAATGAAAAAGCACAATCTGCACGTTTTTTGTGCTCTTTTATGTGTTTTTGCGTGAATTGCTGCTCAAAAAAAATAAAAATAGTAACACATAAATAAATGTAAAATAATACACAAATAGCTAAATATCATAATTATTAAATAAGTAAATACATAAAAAAAATATGTAATAATAGTTAACCCCTAACCTTGAAGTGACACTAAACCTTCGTTTTTATTTATTTAATTTATTATTTAATTTATTATAACAAACATATCATGCTTACCTCCACTGTGCAATTAGTTTTGCACAGAGTGGCCCTGAACCGCCTCTGTTGGGGTCCCCTGGCGGCTCTTGTGGCTCCTCCCCCACTTTAGATAACCCCCTAGGAGAACCACTCTCCCGAGGGGGCTACCTTGTGGGCACACTCCCGAATCCAGCATTTGCGTCCATAGACACAGAATTCCAGACTCGGCTCGCTCCCTGGCTCCCGCGTCATTGGATTTGACTGACAGCAGTGGGATTCAATGGCTGCGCTGCTATCAATCTATCCAATCAAGAGCTGAGAACCCCAGGAAGAGAGCCACAGCGTGCAAAGGGCTCAGGTGGTAAAATGGGGGGGGGGGGGGGGTCACTGTCAGAAGTTTTTTCACCTTCATGCATAGACTGCATAAAGGTGAAAAAACACAAGGGTTTACAACCCCTTTAACAAAAAATATTAAATAAATTATTAATAATGATAAACAAAATCAGAAATGCCTAGACTGTCCAGATGTCCAGTGATGATGATAATAATAATGATGATAATAATAAACACCCAATCATGGATAATTTTTTATTTATTAATAATAATAATAATAATAATAATAATAATAATAATTGTATTAAGAATTATTTATTTTGTTTTAGGGTTAAGGTGTTTATTATTATTTTATTATAAAGGGTTAAGTTTAGGAGTTAATTACTTAATTAATTTATTGTATTTATTTGTTTTTTTTTATTTTTTTATTTATTCATTTATTGTTATTAGTATTTATACAAAAAAAAAAGAGATGCGCCCATCTAAGTGCAGTAAACATAAAATGAGGAATGACATATAAACGACAGCCAAGTGGCTACTCACAAGCATCACAAAAGAAATAGGCATGTAGAAAGTGATGGCTGACCCGATGTCACTTTGGTGGTCAGCAGCTCCTAGGTCCCGATCTGCTATCACAGGAGAATGGGGGCGCTGGATGTACCAGGAGCAGGGGTTGTTCCGAAGGTCCAGTATCTCAGCAAGCCTCAATAGGACACAGGGAAGCAGGAAGCCTGGAAGAGCCGCTCGAGACGGCGTGCGTGTCAGCGGGGAGCCGGGTCGACCAATGGGATGACGTGTTTCACAGCTCCGCTGTTTCATCAGATCCATCTACTATCTATACTATTGTTATTAGTATTATTAACACCCTAAACAAATAACATCAAACAAATAATAATAAAAAGACAATAAATAAAATAACCCCTTACCCTAAGAAAATAAAAAATGAATAATAATAATAAGAAAAAATAAATAAAAGCTGATGGAAAGGCTAAAAAAAAGCTGAAAAACCTAGCAACAAATGATGCAACAGATGATATTTTTCTCTATTGGGTAATAAAAAAAAATGCTGTATAGAAGTGCACCAAAAACACCAGAAAAATGCTCAGATGCTACACTCAGTGAAAGATTAGTTCTGATTGGTGGTTGTGAACTTCTGTGTTTCACACACGATATGGAAAGTATATCGAAAGTCCAAACTTTTTTTCTTTTTTTTTTTTGCATGAAGGAAATTATTAAAACCTCAGTCATCTGTTTCACACTGGGGAGGACCTGTTCACTTTCTTTCCCAAAGACTCAACAAGAAGGGAGAGGATGATGTTGATAGATGTCCTATCTATTTCTCTAAACTTTGGATTTTCCCCAAATGTGCCTGTATAAAAAAAGATTCCTCTTTGGTTGTTTTAACTGCATGTAAATTTATTTTGTACAAATGTGAACAAAATCAAATGTTCTCAGACTAAATTGTCGGAAGGTCAAATGTTCATTAAAAAAAAAAAAAAAAAACAGTGAGTGGGGGAAAATACCACATTATGGCCACTAGATGGAGAAAAGGAGTTTAGTTTCTGTTTTAAGATACTCTGCCATCTTGTGGCCATAATGCAGTATTTTCCCCATGCACACTTTTTTTTTTCAATAACAATTGATGTACAGAAAAACAAAAGCTGAAAACATAAAATTTTCTCCCTTCAAACCAATTTATATGCAGTTTCAGTGGACAAATAGCTATGCAAATCTTTAATGATTACACGCCTTACAGCCCCGATGATGGCGGCAGAGGATATAACTAAATGGCACATGAACCATGCGGGGGGCGTGCCCGTGCATTGACTTTAGTGTTCCTACTGATTGGATGCTGCAATTTCTTGACTTCTTTTTTTTGTTAGAGGAAAGTCCGATTGTTTGGTAGTGCACGGATGGATCCTCATGTCTGTGCTCAGCCACACTTTGTACCTCTGTCTCTCTTGTAGAGGTCCATTATGGTAATGATATAAATGGTACAGACTTGTACAGCATGTCTCCGGTCCATCCACAGTGCTCCTCTATGGTGAGTGCACAGCGCGGTTTTGTCGTCTGGCGCTGACTCTCTGCAGGTTCGGAAACTATGGCGTTTCCAGGGTAACCTGTCTATTTACAGAGCGCAGTAATTGGCCTGTTGCATCCACGGCCGACTTACTGCTCGGTTAGGATGCATCTTGGATCTGCGGGGAGGTTTAACTGCTTTAATACTGCGGAGACGGCTCAGGATAGCAGGGACAAATCCTGGAGATATTGTACTCTGATGTGCCATGGTTGCATATGGGTAGATATATGACGGTATGGAGGTCAATGGCGTCCAATGGACTTAAATCTTCTGGATACTGTCTTCCTATTTCTTATATTGTGTGTGTCGGGAACCACAAATCTTGTCCTACTAGTCACTGCCAACCCCAAAGTGTTGGTTCCACCAGAGTTCATCCCAAAAGGTCTCTGTAGGACTTTTTGTTCCTCCCCACTGGAAGCTGGATGGATAATTGAATTATCTGCCGACCCGCACCAAGATCGGTATGTTATATGTAAGGGATGCAAGCCCTCGGTGACTCGATAACTGATGCAAGGACCTTGTTTAGTGAAGGAGGAATGAGAGGAAAGCTTACACTATATTGTCAAAAGTATTGGGACGCCTGCCATTACATGCACATGAACTTTAATGGCATCCCAGCATTAGTCTGTAGGGTTCAATATTGAGTTGGCCCACCCTTTACAGATATAACACCTTCAACTCTTCTGGGAAGGGTGTCCACAAGGTTTAGGAGTGTGTCTATGAGAATGTTTGACCATTCTTCCAGAAGCGCATTTGTGAGGTCAGGCACTGATGTGGACGAGAAGGTTTGGCTGGCAGTCTCCGCTCTGATTCATCCCACATGTATTCTATCGGCTTGTCAGGACATTCAAGTTCCTCCACCCCGAACTCGCTCATCCATGTCTTTATGGACCTTACTTTGTGCACTGGTCCAAATCATTTGGTGGAGGGGAATTATGATGTGGGTTTTTTTTTTCAGGGGCTGGCTTGGCCCCTTAGCTCCAGTGAAGAAAACTCTTAACCACTTAAGGACCGCCTCCTTCACATATACGTCGGCAGAATGGCACGGCTGGGCACATCCACGTACTGTACTAGTACCCAGCCATGGGACTCGCAGACCCGATCGCCGCTGGAGTCCGGCGATTGGTCCCCGGGGGTGAAGAACGGGGAGAGCCGTGTGTAAACACGACTTCCCCGTTCTTCACTGTGGCGGCGTCCTCAATCGCGTGATCCCTTTTATAGGGAGACACAATCGATGATGTCACACCTACAGCCACACCCCCCTACAGTTGTAAACACACATTAGGGAACACATAACCCCTTCACCGCCCCCTTGTGGTAAACGCCCAAACTGCAAATGTAATTTGCTGTGAAAATGACGATTGTCCCAAAAATGTGTCAAAATTGTCCGAAGTGTCCGCCATAATGTCGCAGTCACTAAAAAAATCGCTGATCGCCGCCATTAGTAGTAAAAAAATAAAAATAATAAAATTGCAATAAAACTATCCCCTATTTTGTAAACGCTATAAATTTTTCTCAAACCTACCGATAAACGCTTATTGCATTTTTTTTTTTTAACAAAAGTAGGTAGAAGAATACGTATCAACCTAACCTGAGGAAAAAAATATTTTTTTATATATTTTTGGGGGATATTTATTATAGCAAAAAGTAAAAATATTGCATTTTTTTTTCAAAATTGTCGCTCTATTTTTGTTTGTAGCGCAAAAAATAAAAACCGCAGAGGTGATCAAATACCACCAAAAGAAATCTCTATTTGTGGGGAAAAAAGGACGCCAATTTTGTTTGGGAGCCACATCGCACGACCGCGCAATTGTCTGTTAAAGCGACGCAGTGCCGAAACGCAAAACCTGGCCGGGTCCTTTAGCTGACTAAAAGTCTGGGTCTTAAGTGGTTAAGGTGTCAGCATACCAAGACATTTTGGACAATTTCATGCTCCCAACATTGTGGGAACAGTTTGGGGATGACCCCTTCCTGTTTCAACATGACTGCACACCAGTGCACAAAGCAAGGTCCATAAAGACATGGATGAGCGAGTTTGGGGTGGAGGAACTTGACTGGCCTGCACAAAGTCCTGACCTTAACCTGATAGAACACTTTGATTGACTTTGGGGTGAATCAGTGTGCATACTGCGAGCCAGGCCTTCTTGTCCAACATCCGTGCCTGACCTCACAAATGCGCTTCTGAAAGAATGGTCGAACATTCCCATGGACAGACTCCTTGTGGACAGCCTTCCAGAGTTGAAGCTGTTATAGCTGCAAAGGGCGAGGCCAACTCAATATTGAACCCTACGGACTGAGACTGGGATGCCATTAAAGTTCATGTACTACTAGAGGTGATGAATCCTATGTGCAATCTGTGGGGGAGCACAGGCTACTGGGATTCCTCAAGGTACCCCACAAGCTAGAATCCTCACGCTAATCACTTTTCCCACTGCCCACTTACACCTACACACCCCACAATACAACTTGCCTCCTCCTAGCAGTTTGTTCTCTAACTGATCTGCTAGGCAATCAAACACACACACACAGATCTCTGACTGACAGATCTGATACTCTGATGCTTGATCTACCTGCAATCCGCAAACATAAATTGCAATTTTATACAGACCAGCAAAAAGATTAGACCGAGCAAACAGACACTGATAACACAATGCAATAATCTCTTTCGGGATATGAGTCTTAAAATTAAGTGATACTAACGCCTCATTTATTTTTTTTCCAATAAAATAACAAACATGTTCTACTTGCCTGCTCTGTTGCAGTGGATTTGCATAGAACAGCGCAGCTTCTCCTCTTCTCGGTTCCCTCTTCTGTGCTCCTGGCCCCTCCCTCCTTTTCAGTGCCCCCACACCAAGCAGTTTGCTATGGGGGCACCCAAGCCGAGTCACAGGTGTGTGTCCATTTAGACATGGAGCCTAAAATGCCTCCGACAGTAGATCGTCGGAGGCATTATCTGACGGGGATGCACATTTCGATAGAACAGGGGACCTCTTTCCAAGTTGCAGAGAAGTCGGCTCCAGGGGTAAAGTCGGCTCCAGGGGTAAAGTCGGCTCCAGGGGTAAAGTCGGCTCCAGGGGTAAAGTCGGCTCCAGGGGTAAAGTCGGCGCTAGGGTCGGCTCCAGGGGTAAAGTCGGCTCCAGAGGTAAAGTCGGCTTCAGAGGTAAAGTCAAACATGCATTGAATATGACAGTAATCAGTCCAAATTTGTTCAGTGGGTGGACATGCCAGCAGCACACTTTATCAAAAGTTGATATTTTGACCAACAACATGTTAAAAGTTCAAGCTCCACCTCTTCCCGAAACCCCGGGGGGTCACAGGGGATGCATTTTGGGGATGAGAATTTCCATTCATTAACCTAACACTATGACCACCTCCAGCCATAAACACCTGAGCAATAACCATTCATTGTTCATATAAATACAAATTTGTGTTCTTACTAAAACGATACAATATTGTTACAAGAATGTATGGAGCTGCATCTTTGTTATGAGAGACCAAATAAACGCACAATGTAGAAGTACACAATGTAACAATATGACGCCCAACTGTCAGATCAACTCTGGGAATACAAATGTATATAAATATATAAAAACAAACAAATACACTGTTATGTAACATACAATGGCTTGTATAGCAATATGACATAAACGTAAACAGGGTAGTAAAAGGCAAGAAGCCAACTAAAATGCAATTAATGACATTTAACCTCTTCAATACCGGCATTTTCACCCCCTTCCTGCCCAGGCCATTTTTCAGCTTTCAGCACTGTCACACTTTGAATGAAAATTGCACGGTCGTGCGACGTGGCTCCCAAACAAAATTGACGTCTCACAAATAGAGCTTTCTTTTGGTGGTATCTGATCACCTGTGAGGTTTTTATTTTTTGCGCTATAAACAAAAAAAGAGCGTCAATTTTGAAAAAAAAAAACACAATATTTTTTACTTTTTGCTATAATAAATATTCCATTAAAAAACGTTTTTTCCCTCAGTTTAGGCTGATACGTATTCTTCTACATATTATTGGTAAAAAAAAAACACAATACGCGTATATTGATTGGTTTGTGCAAAAGTTGTAGCGCCTACAAAATAGGGGATAGATTTTATGACATTTTTTTCATTTTTATTTTTTATAGAAATGACGGCAATCTGCGATTTTTGTCAGGACTGTGATATTGCGGCGGACAGTTCGGAAATTTTGGACACCATTTTGGGACTATTCACATTTATACAGCGAACAGTGCTGTAAATATGCACTGATTACTGTATAAATGTGACTGGCAGGGAAGGGGTTAACACTAGGGGGCGATCAATGGGTTAAAAGTGTTCCCTAGGGAGTGATTCTTACTGTGGGGGAGGTGACTGACTGGGGGAGGTGACCGATCTGTGTCCCTATGTACAAGGGACACACCATCGGCCTCCTCTCCCTGACAGGATGTGGATCTTTGTGTTTTCACACAGAAATCAATGTCCCTGGCTCTGTAGCTTACATACCCTGGTTCTTAAAGAGGGATTCGACCCGCATTTTTTTTTTTTTTAAAGTCAGCAGCTACTAACAGTGTAGCTGCTGACTTTTAATAAGGACACTTAGCTTGTCCTACTTGCCCGTGCTGATGCCCCCCCCCCCGACGCCGGTCCCACGAGTGATCCACGTCCCGCGCCACCAATCACACTAAGGGAAACAGGCAGTGAAGCTGTTCGGCTTCACTGCCCATTTCCTACTGCGCCTGCGTGAGTCTCACGCTGGCTTGTGAATGGGCGGCTGCTCTCTGAGAACACAAACAGTTCCCAGAAAGCAGCACGTCCCATTCAGAAGCAGAAGAAGCAGAAAAAAAGACACCGTGGTGTGGAAGAGGCAGATTACGGACTTCCGCATAGCAACAGGTATTTCGGGTGAGTATTTTTTTTTTCACGTTTTTTTTAATTTAATTTTTTAAGCAATATAGGCAAATGTTGTTTTCCTGGGTGGAACTCTGCTTTAATACCGTGTATTGCCCCCATTAACATCAATGACAGCTTGAAGTCTTTTGTGGATGAGGCTCTTTATCTTCTCAGGTGGTAAAGCTGTCCATTCCTCTTGATAAAAATCCTCCAGTTCCTGTAAAGTCTTGGGCTGTCTTGCATTAACTGCACGTTTGAGATATCCACAGAGTGGCTCAATGATATTGAGGTCAGGAGACTGAGATGGCCACTCCAGAACCTTCACTTTATTCTGCTGTAGCCAATGACAAGTGGACTTGGCCTTGTGTTTTGGATCATTGTCATGTTGGAATGTCCAAGTACGTCCCATGCGCAGCTTCCTGGCTGATGAATGAAATGTTCCTCCAGTATTTTTTGATAACATACTGCATTCATCTTGCCAACAATTTTGGCCAAATTTCCTGTGCCTTTGTAGCTCACACAGCCCCAAAACATCAGCAATCCACCTCTGTGTTTCACAGTAGGAATGGTGGACCTTTCATCATAGGCCTTGTTGACTCCTTTTCAAATGTAGTGTTAATGATTGTGACCAAAAAGCTCTATTTTGGTCTCATTACTCCAAAAGACTGTGTGCCAAAAGGTTTGAGGCTCGTGTCTGTGTTGTTTGGCGTATTGTAAGAAAGATACTTTGTGGCATTTGCGTAGTAATTGCTTTCTTCTGGCGACTCGGCCATGCAGCCCATCTTTCTTCAAGTGTCTTTTTATTGTGGATCTTGAAACAGCCACACCTGAGAGTCCTGTATTTCATCTGAAATTATTTGTGGGGTTTTCTTTGCATCCCGAACAATTTTTCTGGCAGTTGTGGCAGAAATGTTTGTTGGTCTACCTGACTGTGGTTTGGTTTCAACAGAACCCCTCATTTTCCACTTCTTGATTAGAGTTTGAACACTGCTGATTGGCATTCTCAATTCCTATCAATTTTCTGTTTTATACAGTTCAGCTACCTTTTCCCGCAGATCCTTTGACAATTCTTTTGCTTTCCCCATGACTCAGAATCCAGAAACATCAGTGCAGCACTCGATGAAAGATCCAGAAACGTATTGACCTTTTATACACACGCACTATATACAAGCAAACAGATCACATGTGAGGATGGTTACCTTTAATAGCCATTCAAACCCCTTTGTGTCAACTTGTGTGATGTTATCAGGCCCAAATCACCAGGTTATATAAAATTTTGATCAGGGTCATTTGGGTAGTTTCTGTTCAAGTTGATTTGTTAATAAATGGCTTTAGCCGAACACTAACCCTGAGTGAAAGAATTGTTTTTGTGTTATCATTCATATTCCCCCTCTTTGATTGTGAAAAAAAAAAAATCATTCATATTCTCGAAAAAATGGCCAAGAAATCATAAATTCTGCCAGTGTATTTATGAGCACAACTGTAAAAATATATATATATATATATATATATATATATATATATATATATATATATATATAAAATATATAAGGCATATACACAAATAACCTAAACATTCTTTAATTTAAAAAACAAAATAGGATGAATTGGAACGGCAGCTCCCTAATGTCATGGTTTGACCAGTTTGGACCATCTCTATAAAGACATGATTAGACCAATTTGGACAACCTCCATAAAGACATGGTTTGACTAGTTCGGATCAGCTCCCCAGCTCCATAAAGAAATTATTTGACCAATTTGGACAAGCTCCATAGGAGCATGGTTTGACCAGTTTAGACAAGCTTCATTAAGACATGGTTTGACCAGTTTGCACCAGCTCAATAAAGACATGGTTTGACCATTTGGACAAGCTCCAAAAAGACATGGTTTGACCATGGAACTCTGAATGTGAGCCAAGCCTTCTTATCAATACCTGACCTCGGAAATGGGCACAAATCCCCACACGCCCCAGAATTGTGTGGAAAAACATGATTAGACCAATTTGGACAATCTCCATAAAGACATGGTTTGACTAGTACGGAACAGCTCCCCAGCTCCATAAAGATATGATTTGACCAATTTGGACAAGCTCCATAAGAGCATGGTTTGACCAGTTTGGATCAGCTCCATAAAGACATGGTTTGACCAGTTTGGACCAGCTCCATAAAGACATGGGTTTGACCAGTTTGGACCAGCTCCATAAAGACATGGGTTTGACCAGTTTGGACCAGCTCCATAAAGACATGGGTTTGACCAGTTTGGACCAGCTCCATAAAGACATGGTTTGACCAGTTTGGACCAGCTCCATAAAGACATGTTTTGACTAGTTTGGATCATCTCCATAAGGACATGGTTTGACCATTTGGACAAGCTCCAAAAAGACATGGTTTGACCATTTGGACAAGCTCCAAAAAGACATGGTTTGACCAGTTTGGACCAGCTCCATAAAGACATGTTTTGACTAGTTTGGATCATCTCCATAAGGACATGGTTTGACCATTTGGACAAGCTCCAAAAAGACATGGTTTGACCATTTGGACAAGCTCCAAAAAGACATGGTTTGACCATGGAACTCTGAATGTGAGCCAAGTCTTCTTATCAGTACCTGACCTCGGAAATGGGCACAAATCCCCACACGCCCCAGAACTGTGTGGAAAGCCTTAGCTGAAGAGTAGAGGATGTTGGAACCTCAAATGAGGGCAACTCCTTTGTTTCAACAACAAGTTGAACTGGATAGACTTGTATCTTTTTTTTCAACCAGATTAACTATCTAGGGCCAGATTCAGGTAGAGTTACGCCGGCGTATCAGTGATACGCCAGCATAACTCACACTTTGAGCCGGCTTATCTGTTTTCTGTATGCAGAAAACAAGATATGCCGGTTTGTTGCAAAGATCCGACAGGCGTAATTGTATTACACCGTCAGATCTTAAAGGCAGTTTTAAAATGGCCGCCGGGGTCATTCCCGCTGATTTACGCCGAGAATATGTAAATCAGCGAGATACGACAATTCACAAATGTACGCAGGCCCGACGCAGTCACTTTACGACGTTTCCGTAAGGGGTTTCCCGGCGTAAAGATAAAGCAACAAAAATCAGGCTCATCCTATGTTAAGTGTGGCCGTCGTGACCGCGTCAAATTGAAAAAGTTTAACGTCGTTTGCGTAACTCGTCCGTGAATGGGGATTGACATCATTGACGTTCACTTCGAAAACACCGTCATAATTTGGAGCATGTGCACTGGAATACATTGACAGCCGGCGCATGCGCAGTACGTTCGCCGCGGGGTCGCGCCTATTTTAAATACTACACGCCCCCTACCCGCCCAATTTGAATTCCGCCAGCCCATTTTTCGCTACGCCGCCACAACTTTAGGAGCAAGTGCTTCGTGAATACAGTACTTTCTCCTAAAGTTTCGGTGGAGTACCTGAATCTGGCCCATAATGTGTAATGTTACTCCAAATTAATAACCATGGGGGGAAGGCTCTCCATATTAAAGGCCATGGTTCTGGAATGGAATGTCCAACATAGACATGTGATGGCCAGGCCTACACAGAATTTTGTCCATATAGTCTATTGGGCAGATTATGGTTCTTCTAGGTAGAACATTTAATTATTTTTAATGAACGTATAACTGGATTAGTTCTGCCTGGAGCTCAGATCGTAGTGTGTAGCGCTCTTATCTTTCTGCAGAAACCTTTTAGTCTTTTCAGTTATAATTCCCAGATTGAGGATGACATCCTGCACAATGCTTCTGATGGGCTCCTTAATTATCTTCACATATCTAATAAACAACCCTGACCATCAAAGGCCAGCATGCCACATCACAGGACTTTTCTACAGAAACTGATTATTTTACTCGATGAGCTGCTTGTAGTAATTTCTATGACTTACCAAGTTAACAAACAGTGTAGGATCGGCCTTCCGCATGTCTGTCCCTCTCCCCAGCCATATACAAGTGTTGTGCCTCAAAGAACACAGCTGAATTACGTATTGCTCTTGCTGGGCCCGATCGGTCACGCTTCAGCCAGTCTTTGGCGTTGTTCTCGACTCATTCATCTCCTAGAGTCAATCTCAGATCCTGTAACAGGGCTGATAATATCGCAGCTCTGCTCAGTGACTGAGTGGGGGTAACCCGTTCACTGCCAAAAATGGCACTTAACTCGCTGCTTGGCCACTATGGTTTACCTAAGACAGCGAAAGCATTCATCTGTACCGTAGCAATGAACTGGGTGGCAGATGATGAAGCCCAACAATGATGTCAGGGTGCGGCCAACACCTATATGGATGACTACGGTAAAGGTAGCCCCTGAATGACTATGATTTTGAAGTTGATTAATACAGTCGCTGTGGAGATTGGTGTTATTTGGCAAATTCAAATATTTTATAACCAGGCTCTATATTCACAAAATGTAATCTATTGCAGATTACCAGTCCTTTCATGTGGTGGCTACATTAGTTATTTTTACTTGGCGATCCTGCTAGTAAAACACTTCCTATGCAAGGGTGGCAACGCTCACTGTATTTTATCTGTGGAGGAGAAGCATTGTTACACAGACTGGACTTCAAAATGTCTGCCTTTGTGGATCTCAATTACATAGGAATAGGGGATTAGTAGTTTACAGAAGGAAGATAACATAGTTTGCGATTTTCAGTTTGACCCACAGGAAGTGACAAGGACACAGGATTATTGGCAGGATTGACATGCGTTTTCTGTACTCACTAGAAAGATTCTTTGCCAAAAAATAAGTGACTGCATCTGTGTGTTGCATGGCTGGATCCAGGGGGGTGCTGATGTAGTTTGCAGCCCCCTAGTTGGCTTTACTGATCCCTGTACAATGCCCTGCTGATTCCTGTCCTTTGTCCTGCTGGCCCCTGTACACTTGTCTGCTTATTCCTGTCCTTCGCTCTACTGGCCCCTGTACACTGCCCCTGCTGATTCCTGTCCTTCGCCCTACTGGCCCCTGTAAACTGCTCTGCTTATTCCTGTCCTTCGCCCTACTGGCCCCTGTACACTGAGTGAGTGAGTGAAAAACTTATATAGCGCAACACATGCAAACTGAATCGTCTCTCCACATTACTGACCCCTATACATTGCCCCTGCTTTTTCCTGTCCTTCACCCTACTGGCCCCTGTACACTGCCCCTGCTTATTCCTGTCCTTCACCCTACTGGCCCCTGTAAACTGCTCTGCTTATTCCTGTCCTTCGCCCTACTGGCCCCTGTACACTGCCCCTGCTGATTCCTGTCCTTCGCCCTACTGGCCCCTGTAAACTGCTCTGCTTATTCCTGTCCTTCGCCCTACTGGCCCCTGTACACTGCCCCTGCTGATTCCTGTCCTTCGCCCTACTGGCCCCTGTAAACTGCTCTGCTTATTCCTGTCCTTCGCCCTACTGGCCCCTGTACACTGAGTGAGTGAGTGAGTGAAAAACTTATATAGCGCAACACATGCAAACTGAATCGTCTCTGCACATTACTGACCCCTATACATTGCCCCTGCTTTTTCCTGTCCTTCACCCTACTGGCCCCTGTACACTGCCCCTGCTTATTCCTGTCCTTCGCCCTACTGGCCCCTGTAAACTGCTCTGCTTATTCCTGTCCTTCGCACTTCTGGCCCCTGTACACTGCTCCTGCTGATTCCTGTCCTTCACCTTACTAGCCCCTGTACACCTCCCTGCTGATTCCTGTCCTTCACCCTACTGGCCCCTGTACACTTGCCCTGCTGATTCCTGTCCTTCGCCCTACTGGCCCCTATACACTGACCCTGCTGATTCTTGTCCTTTGCCCTACTGGCCCCTGTACACTGCCCCTGCTGATTTCTGTCCTTCGCCCTGCTGGCCCCTGTACACTGCCCTACTTATACATTTATACATTTTTATTTTTATACTTCCATCCCACATACACAAATGCTTGCAAAACACTTAGCAATATACACTTGCAAAAATTTGTGCAAAAAACCCCCCCAAAAACGCCTGTATACGCACCTCCATAAGCACTTACTAAGTGTTAATGGATGCTGTAAGTATTGATAATCTGAGATATGATTTTTTTTTACTTATGGGTTTAGATATACTTTAACACCTATACAACAGAATTATACGGATATATGCACCATAATGGTTGGTGGACATCCGTCGCCTACACGCGTTCCTTTGCTGTTACTGAGCATGCTCAGTTGGCGCTTCTAGAATTGTGACCAAACTGTCAGCATCAGCTCATGGCCAACCAGTAATGATTGGGAGCCAGTAGGTTGTCATCAGTGTGAAGCCAATCGCAGTGAAGGAATGAACAGGATCCCCTTCTACTAATTCCAGTCCACTTAAAGCAGAGCTTCAGGCTCCTTCAGAAAAAAATTAAGTCAACAGATACAAATGCTGTACAAATACTGTAGCTGCTGACTTTTAATATTAGGGTACTTTCCTGTCCAGTGTCCGGCGGTGTCTTTAACCAAGCCGATTTTTCAATTGGCTCTCAGGTCCTGCCGCCGCCATCTTGGATAAGGGAAACCAGCTTCAGGCTTCACAGCCGGTGTTCCGTCAAAATAGGCAATTTATCAAGATCTCTAATTACGTCAATTCCGGTTACTGTAAACCATCAGTAATTGGAGATTGCGACGAATTGCTGTTTTGACACAACACCGCCAACCGTTTACACTCCGGTACGTGGTATTATGAGCGGATATTGTTAATCCACTCCGATACTAACCAACAAAATGGCCGCCTCCGCAGCAGCAACAACTTTTTTCTAGTTACTCGCTGTTGTGTCAAAACAGCAAAGTCTTCCTGTCCTGGAGTGTACACGCTTACCGGTGCTGTGTCAAAATGCAATGTCATAGAAATCTCCAATTAATGATTGTTTACAGTAACCTGAAGTAACGTATATGAAGATCTTGATGAATTGGCTATTTTAACAGAACATGGCTTCCCTACTGTGCATGTGTGTTACGCTTTGTAAATGGCCCGGCGGGGGAGGGGGGCGGAGGACTTTCAGTTGAGTTTGCCACAACAAGCTCAGCGGCAAGCAGAAGCGGGTACCAGTGAAAACCAGGTATCCACTTCCCCCTCCCCCAAAAGGTGGCAAATGTGCCAGCAGAGGGGGGAAGGGCAAACAGGCAGAGCTTCCCCTTTTTGGGTGAAGCTCTGCTTTAAAGTGGAATTAAACCCTCCTATACTTCTTAGCCAAGGAAGATGCAATCTTTGCCTCTCTTTGGTCCCCAACTGCCATGGTGCTGCACATGTGATCAGTTATGACACCAGCCACTGGATGGTTTGACAGTTTGGTTGAGAGTACAAGCAAATGTGACTGTTACATTCCCAGCACACGCTGGGAATTGCTAACTGTTTTTTTAAACTGTTAAATCGGTGGGTTTAGTTCCACTTTAAAGGGCCTGCACCCTTCAATAATTTAGTAACCCCTAATTGTTTTTTTTTTTTTTTCTTTAAACAAATAAGTTACCGTATGTCAGACTGCTGCTTGGCTGTGTAAAGCCCATACATTCATGAACTGGTGACATTGTAGAGGTAGGAGGTACGGCATTCCTCAGGGATGTCACCAGGCCCAGTCATTAGATCGTCCGCCTCCGTTATGTCAACGTGATGACAGTGCGTGTGACTTATACATCGAGTGTGAGTAATCCAAGCATTTATTTGCACAGAGGGTGGCGTTTTGGCAGGGGGGGGGGGGAAGGGTGGCGTCGATGGTTACAACATGTCAGTTGATCGCAGCAGATACTCGGAACAATGGCGATGATTCGCGCAGTTCCGGCGCTCCCAGGACTCCAGAGATGTCAGACTCTCCTTTCTCCCCACATCTGCTTTCTGAAAGGCACTTATTACGACTCCGTTACCCTCCACGTCTGCTTATTATCCGTCTGACAGAGGAGCGCCAAGCTGCTGTAGGAAGACGTAATTGCGCTGCGTGTGCGCTGGTGTGTTTGTGTATATTTACTTGTGTTTTGTGTCGGTCTTCCTGCAGTTGTGTTGTGATGCTGGGCTGTTACACACGCTAGTGCTGGCGGTAATTGCGGACACATTTGTGCCGAGGCTTCCGGCGCTCTAATCTGAATAATGAGCTGTTTGTGCAGTATTTCAGCGTCTTCCGCTGTGCGCATTCGTACGCAGTCTCCTCTCTCTATAGGAGGTAATGCTGCACTCGGCGAGATGGCCCAGTTTGTATACGTCGTGTGGCTGGATCCAGCTAGGCCCCAACCCGTAGGAGCTAAGATTGGGGGAAGATGGACAGCTGCTCCATTTTTGAATGTTATTGAAGTTCTTGTAGAAGTCAGGAGGCTAAAATGACTATTTGTGAACAAGTAGAATACTGTACACTAATGTGCGAAAGTTTTAGGCAAGTGCATGGGCGTCCACAAAACTTTTTTTCAGGCGGGGGCATCATTTTAAGGTCATTTTATGCTCCTCCTCTTTTCAACAATGTCATGACAGGGAGGGGCTTAGACATTATCACATAAAGCACAGGCCAGACTTCTCCGGATAGTAGATGGGTGTACCTGGGTCCCCCTGGATTCCACCAGTTCTGTGCTGATTGTACTGCTGGACATCTTCCAATGTGAAAGGGAAATAAGCATGATGTGTCTTTCATCTGCTGCATTAAGTTCCCTTGGCTGACCACTGCATCTATGGTCCTCAACGTTGCCCGTTTCTTTGTGCTTCTTTAAAAAAGCTTGAACAGCACATCTTGAAACCCCAGTCTGCTTTGAAATCTTGGCCTGAGAGAGACTTTGCTGATGGGAGTGTATCTACCTTTCAGTGCTCAGTATTGACATGATATATGACCTGTGACATGAAATTGTCTTCCACAACCTCACCCCAATAACAGAGTTTGGCTGTTCCTCACCCAGTTTTAAGCCTCCTACACAGCTGTTTCTGTTTCCACTAATAACCGCGTTTCGACCTACATATGAAATTGGTAATTATTAGCACCTGCTTGGTATAATTGGTTAATCATACACCTGACTTTAATCCTACAAAATCCCTGACTTAGTATATAAAGTGTGCAAGTGATGCTGGATTGAAGCCAAAGGGTAGTCACACCAAATATTGAATTGATTTAGATTTAGGCACTGGTAATACAATACAAGTACAAACACAACATTCTTTTCATATTCCTGCATTCTTTAGACCAAACAAAAACCAGTGTATTAATTTTTATATTTATTACCTCTAGGTGGGCAGTGCATAGAAAAGTTAGTTACAAAAACGTAAAGTGAGACATACACAATCAAACCTTTATCAAGGGATGGAACTTTCTTACAGGAAAAGTCTTTATCCTCCTCCTAGGGTTGGATGGAAATCTTGGACCATATACCCCCCAGCATAGATGGGACAACTCAGATATGATCAGGATTTGATTGCAGGTCATCACTGCTATACCCTATAGCAGTGGTCTCCAAACTGCGTCCCTTTGCTTGCCGCACTTTTCCTTCCACTGATGAAACACACTATTCCTCCCACTTACACCAACAATGGGGCAAAATTCTTGCCACTGACAACAATAGAGCAAAATTTCTCACAATGACGTCAACGATGGGGCATTACTCATTCCCCTACTACCAAATATGCTTTTTTTTTTACTCCCACTGACGCCAGGACATTTTCAACTCCCAGTGGCCACAGTCCCCCTAAAGTTTGAAGGACAGTAAATTGGCCCTTTGTTTAGAAAGTTTGGAGACCCCTGGCTTACAGATTTATTGGGAATAATGGGTCAGTGGTGGAAGTGGTTGGCTGCTGCATAATATTTCATCATGTCAGGTAGGGTTTTGGTAATCTTCAAAAACCTCAAAACTGGTTCCACTTATGGATTGTAAAAAATTATAATTTGTTTCAAGTGATGTTCTGCTATGTGTAGAGTCTAAGCTCTATACTCTTTGCCTATCAGAAATATTACAAATATTTATGACCTGTCTAAGATATCAGGGTGATTCAGTGATTTGATTTGAAGAAATACGTGTCAGTCCAGACTGCAAGGGCATGGCAGCCCACTTTTTTTTATAGGAAGCAAAAAGTTCAGCTCAAACAGAAATTTCCCACGCTGAGGGTTCCATGAATATTGCATCATGGTTATTCAGCCTCCTGGCTTACCTACTGACAACGTGGCTGCCTCAAGCCTAGGCCATAGGTCTGTTCCTCAGACCTGTATGTTTGGATCAAGCTCTCTCCTAGCTTACCCAGGCTTCAAACTGTCACCTGCAGTCTCTCTAAAGAACATGTGTGTCTTCCCAACTCATGTCTGTAGGGCGGAGTTCTCCTGACTCCTCAGCGAGACTTTGCGTCACCTTAGGTGAAGTTGTCTCCAAATGGGAGCCCTGAGCTCTATCCCTGGGAAGTCTATGAACCTGCAGGTGTGCAATCGGCATGTCTCTGTTTACAAGAACCAGGATGGAAGTGCTAATCAACACCGTAAAAATCGGTCGCCTTTTAAAACCTGTAAACCTGCCCCGTGTGCCGTTCAGGCTCTATGTCTCATAGAGTCTATGAGATGGGTTCAAGTCCAAGATGCTGGAAGTGCTGGTTTGGAAAGGCATTCGTCAAACCTCCTGAATGACTCAAAGTGAAGAGAAAGTCTCCCTAATGACCGCACACCCATGCCATTCCTGAGATGAGTGTGAATGACAACCTCAGCCTTGTCCGAGTCCAGGCTCAGGTTGTCATTCACACTCATTTCAGGGATGGCATCGATGTGCGGTCATTGGGGCGACCTTCTCTTCACTTTGACCCAAGTATTGATAATGATCCTATACGTTATGAAACTCACGTGCATGGAGTTCAACAGCTGAATCCTGAACACCCGTAAACTGCCACTCAATCACTTCTGAAAAGAGATCCACTGCAGAACGCTTTTTAGAGAGACGGCCAAATCCCCCACCATGGGGGAACAAGGTCTAAAAATGATAGAAAGGGGGCAGATCCGTGCACCCCTATTAGGATTGTGCTCAACCTTTTCCAGTTATTGCCTTTCTATTTAAAGCGTAGTTCCACCCAAAAATGGAACTTCCGCCAACTCCCCGCTGTCTTCCGGGAGACACACAGGTCCCAGAAGACAGCAGGGACCATTCGGATTGCTCAGTGCGACTCACGCATGCACAGTAGTGAACCAGGAAGTGAAGCCGCAAGGCTTGCATTTCCTGCTTCCCTCACCGAAGGTGGCGGTGGTAGCATCCGAGAGCCGAGGGAGAGATCGGCTTCTGGTGCCAACATCGCGGGCAACCTGGACAGGTAAGTGTCCTTATTTTAAAATTCAGCAGCTGCAATACAATTTTGGCGGACCTCCACTTTAACTTGATCCATTTATTTGATGGAATGAAAGGACCGCCCACTTTTCTGCAAGAGTGCAGAAGAAGAATGCTGATTGGTCGCCGAGAGTAGCTGGCATGGTTGAAGAACTCTGTCCGCAATAGTGACACATTTTCTCGCTCGATTCGTTGGTTTCCCCCTGCTGAGTATATGCAGCTTTGTTCCCATCTTCTTCCTTTAAACAGGTGAAACCAGTAAAGGAATTAAATATTATATTTTCACAAATTCCCCACAAGACAGCGAATTCCCCCATTTCTGATCTGTGTAGATAATAGGAATCTCAGTAATATGATTCTATGATACATGGAGCGTCATAGCGTTCCCCTCTGGATCCGATGACATTTGCTGGGATTAGAGGCTCACCGAGGGTGACAGAATCTACATCATCTGCCCCCCCGAGTGTCGAAGATTCTGAGGAGAAATCCCCCCCCAACCTATGTGCACACACCATACACCAAACACCCTTTCACATGAGATAGGACTGAAATAATTGTGGGCATCTGCGGGGGAGGGCCACCATTTTGTATATGTGCAGTCAGGTGACTGCGTGTCTGATGTGGTGCACCAGCCTTCCACAGACCCATTATTATACATTTATATAGCTCTGACACATGGCATAGTGGTGTACAGAGAACACCGAGTCAGTCACATCAGTTTCTGCACAAAAGGAGCTTACATTCTAATGTGCAAAAAACAGTCACACACTATTATTATAAATGTATATAGCTCTGACACATTCCGTAGTGGTGTACAGAGAACATTGAGCCAGTCACATCAAAGCTTACACTCTAATGTCCCCACCACAAACACAACATTTATTATTATACATCTATAGTATATAGTATACTTCACAATTATGTGCCACTTTGTGTTGGTCTATAAAATCCCAATAAAATCCATTTACGTTTTTGGTTGTAACATTACAAAATGTGTAAAATTTCATTGGGTATGAATACTTTCAAGCCACTGTAGCTCTGATATATTCCATAGTGCTGTACAGAGAACACTGACCAATAATTACAGTGCCATCGTCCACAGAAATAGAAGGAACAATGTATATGAAACAGTGTGCATTTAGTATCACTTTAGGGGAAGTGACATGGAGGAGCCTACCAGAGGAGCTTACACTCCGATCCCCCCCATTCTAAAAACTTCTAGACCTGTGTGGCATATGACCACTGGGAGTTGGGTAGATAGTCTTGGTTTTCTACCATTTGAGACTATCGACCCAGCAGCCACAAGGCAAGATTGCTATCAGTGGTATTGCAATACTTAAAGCTGAACTACCCTAGTGGGGTCCCCCCTGCACTTCAAGGACTAAAAGTTTGTTGTTGCCTAGGATACCAGTAATAATCACTTTTGACTTAAATTATCTCTCGCTCCAGCAGACCCCTCCTCCCATGTGAAAAATTCCTCCATGTCACTGTGTCACACCTTAGAATAAGAGGGAGGTGAATCCTCCACCAATCTACATGTAATATCCCGCCCCCATTGTGTTTAGCTGGTTAGTGGGCATGAAGGAGGAAGGAGGAAATAGGCTGTCATTTACCACTGTGTATACGCCTACATGTGTAACTTTATAGTCACATGGGCTGCTCAGATGTGATAAGGAGGAAATGCTCAGCATAGAAATTCACTGAAAACTGAGCATGTGCAGAGTTGCCACCACAGCTGCAAAATCCCTAGCCGAATAGGGGAGCTGAACAGAAGGGGGAGATGTAATACACTATTAAGTGATATTTTTTATGATGTGGGTTTAGTTACACTTTAACTGGTTGCAGCTGTGACATAATCATGTACAATGCAGGACCATTATTCCTGCATCGTAACTAAAGATACCAAGAAGCTGCCCACAAGCTGGAGTGTCTAAGAGGAGAGAAAGTGCCAGCTGACCAGAGTAAGGAATAAGGTAAGTAAAAAGTAAATTTTCCTGCAGTGCAGGGAGAGCCCCACTATAATGGTAGTTTTGGGGGGGGGGGGGGTGTTTCAGTTCCCTGGAGTTCAGCTTTAAATCCTGCGCTCGCTATTGCTGTTGCGCCCTTTGCTCGTACACTTCCAGGAGGAAGGTGGGGGCAGATCGGAGTGCCGGGCCAGGCAGGGAGCCCGCAGGGACACGGCTGATAGAAATTGCCTTTGTAGATAATTGCTGCCCGTAGGACATCCTCAGTCCGCTTCTTAAGGCCAGCGGGGAGCAGGGCTGTTTCTGGAGGAAACCGCCAACACTGCTGGGAAAAAAAAGCAGTTTGCCTTTTTCTGTGTCGTCCTGTCGCTGCCCCCCCCCCCCCCAACGCAGAGAACGTGGTTCTACTTATCTGTCACAGCGCCCCCTCCTAATCTTCCCCATTTCATCTCATAGCTGCTCTGAACTTGGCTGACCAGACTCTGGAAATTTATTGCAATAACTTTACCAGACAGCAGCCAGGAACATTCATCCTAGTAAGGAATATGTTGTAGTTGTAACTTGTTTTTTTTTTTACCTATTAATTATACTTTATAATGGTGGCTGACAACCTGGTCTACATATACCCTTGGGGATATGAGCCAGGACTTTTTTGGGTAACCAGAAAAATTCTGGGTAAAAGTAGTTGCATTGGATAGCTAAATGGCAGGGATGGACTGGCCATTGGGACTACAGGGAGTTTCCCAGTGGGCCGATGGCTCAGTGGGCCGGCTTCAGTGACAGCCGCTCCTTTGTCTCTCCCTTCCCGCAGCGCTTACCCCCTCTCCCTGCCCACAGCGCTCACCTGGGGGGAACAAAGAAGCAGGGGGAGGACCAGAGGAGCAGGGTGGAGGACGGAGGTGCATGGGGGAGGGGACAGACAGCTGACTCAACAGCTATGGCCTGGGAGTTTCTTACTTCTGCCTAATCTTGTCCCATAAGGCCCCCCCTGATTCTTTGCCCCGGGGTTTTACTCGAATAAAGTAGAACAGCTAGTAGCTAGTAAAGGGGGAGAGGGGGCTTGGGTGGCCCGGGGGTGGGGGGTGCGGGAGTTGTCCGGCGGCCGTGGGAGAGACCTGTCAAAGTGGGCCAGTCTGGATGAAGTCCAGGGCCATATTTTTGTCCCAGTCCAGCCCTGCTAAATAGTTATGGGAACTCCACGCTCTAGGAGGCAGCAGTGAGTGGGTGGCTCTGTATGTTATCTGTTCATTGAGAGTCTGAGTGTTAGACATATATTAGGGTTGTCCCGATACCGATACCAGTATCGGTATCGGGACCGATACCGAGTATTTGTGGGAGTACTTGTACTCCCGCAAATACCCCCGATGCCTAAATAGAATATCCCCCCGCCCCCCGCCGCCGCATTGAAAGCCACCGCATCGAAAGCCGCTCCGCATGGGTTAAACAGCATGCGGGAACATCACAGCTTTCATTTGAATAGGGGGGACATGGATGGAGGAACATGGCTAGAGGGACATGGCTGGAGGGACATGGCTGGAGGGACATGGCTGCATATGTGGGGGACATGGCTGGAGGGACATGGCTTTATATGTGGGGGACATGGCTGGAGGGACATGGCTGCATATGTGGGGGACATGGCTGCATTTGTGGGGGACATGGCTGCATATGTGGGGGACATGGCTGCATTTGGGGACACATTTAAAAAAAGTATCGGTATTCGGTATCGGTGACTACTTGAAAAAAGTATCGGTACTTGTACTCGGTCCTAAAAAAGTGGTATCGGGACAACCCTATCATATATGTAGGACCACATAGAACCGGTAATGGAAAATGTGTGCCACTCACGCTACACGGGAAAGGAATCCTGTGTCCACCACTGTGAGTGTATCCCATGAAGCCGCACATCAATGCAGACCCACTGATTTCAGCATGGGATCCATCTACTATTGCTCTGCAGGACCCAAAAGCCTGCCTTGGAGTCTTGACTCCAACACTCCCACATCAGAACTGGCCCGACCCAACTGTCTTAGGGGCAGCATTGGTTCACTAAGCTGCCTCCATCAGATGAGACTCATTCTGCAACATCCATGTCAGATGGAGCACTGAAAGCGATGCTGAATTCCCCTATGAACTACAGCATACAAGTGAGCAGCTCCACCTTTGCTCCATCTGGATCATTCATGGTCCAGACATCCATCAGGGAGGGAAGCCTAGCCTTCTAAAGTAAAGGGACACCCAAAACCCCAAATGAATCCCAGATCAATGGAAGCCAAAGTCACAGGCCATGCCTGGATAGCACAGTGGACACACCACTGCAATATGGTAAACCCCACAGAGCACCCCATCCCAGATCCCCAGTTCCCTTCTTCATCCCACTGACAACAATGCAGAAGCAATTTTTCCCACTGACCCAGAGAAAAGGAGCATTTTTTTCCCACCAGTGACACCAACACCAACTCCTAGTGATTGGCACGCTTAGCCCTACTACTCGACCCTCAGTCTCACCCCCATTGGGAGGTAAATTTGAGAAAATCAGCTGCTAAGGGGTACACTAGTGTAAAACTGTTTGGAGCCTTTACTGGATAATACTGCGTTGGGGTCTAATAAATAAATTTTTGTGCGTTGATGGTGGTTATCCAGGCCGGTGGCGGGTGCTCTTCTGGTCTTTGTACATTATATGACCATCTAAACTCATTGGTATGCTGTGGGGACCCTGGATTGGAATGCAATGCATTGTATCAGGATATATTTACACAGAATTCAAGTTGTGCATGGGAGGAAGTGATCCTAAAGAGAGGTCCTTCATGACTTTGGATGTGTGTGGATGTATAGGAGCACCAAAGAAGCCAGAATCCAAAATGTCTAGTAATAGTTGGTTACATTCTTCTGAACTTGTTCTGTAGCGTTGAGGACGTTTCATAGTTTCTCTACGACACTTCTTCAGTTCTGATGAATGTCATGATCTTTGAAACCCTTCCCAGATGTAGAGAGTAGTCTGGAAATTATCTTTTATTAATTGAAATTACCCGGGAGATTGGAAACCGCAGCTCTGACCCAGATGTCTTTAAATTGTAGCAATAATCCTCCTTTTTGCCACTTGTCTTTATTAGCTACTTGCCAGGATACAGCAGTAACATCCTAATGCGTTTCAGCCAAAGCCTTATGTCATTGCTATAAGTAAGGCTGTGGGCGAAACACGTTAGGAGTTACTTCTGTATCCTGCCATGTAGCCAATAAAGAATCGTTGCAATAGATGTTACCAATTAGCCACTTTTTTTGTATTGGTGGATTACCGCTTTCAAGTTGTAGTGGACAGCAGAAGAGGTGTTTAGTCCTAGTCCAATGGTTGGCTCTCCCATGAATATTTACCTCTAAGCCCTAGAGAAGTGGGGTCACAGGGTCCCCAAAATGCATTGGCCTTTTGCTATCATGGCTGCTGCTTCTCTCCACTCAGTAATTCCTGAGTTTGTGTGGTGACTCTGCCTGTCCCTTGGATGGAGGGTTGCTCTGTATGACTATCAAGTGATGGAGGGTCCCCTTTGCCTCAAGCTGTAAATACCAGTCACTCTCCAGTCCAGCTGCAACTTCAACATTGACGCGTTGTTTGCTGGTCTCACCGCTCTCCAGATATAAGTTATTGTACATGAGTGACATCACCGCTCTCCAGATATAAGATATATTGTACAGGAGTGACATCATCGCTCTCCAGATATAAGATATATTGTACAGGAGTGACATCATCGCTCTCCAGATATAAGATATATTGTATATATATATATATATATATATATATATATATTTTTGTATGATCATGTATTCTATTATATTCATATTTTCTCATTCATTCATAGATTGTTGTGTATATACATATATGTCCCCGAGGAAGCCCGAATGGGCGAAACATGTCGGACCCACTGTATATATCAATACTCAATTCTACCAATGGTGAAATACAACTTCTCATATGATCATTCTTTTTAGTTGTATCTGTATGTATTAATGTGATAAATTATTAAAATTATATATTTTTTTACATATACAAGTTTTGTCTATAGTGTATGATCTCTGCGATTCCAGAGTCATTACGATCATTCTTTATCTACTGATCACTATCTGACAGTTCCAAATTGCATTCGTACAGTCCCACGCCCCATCTCATTATTGGGAATATATATCTATTGTACAGGAGTGACATCACTGCTCTCCAGATATAAGATATATTAAACAGGAGTGACATCACTACTCTTCAGATATAAGATATATTATAGAGGAGTGACATCACTACTCTTCAGATATAAGATATATTATACAGGAGTGACATCACCGCTCTCCAGATATAAGATATATTATACAGGAGTGACATCACCGCTCTCCAGATATAAGATATATTATACAGGAGTGACATCACCGCTCTCCAGATATAAGATATATTATACAGGAGTGACATCACTGCTCTCCAGATATAAGATATATTATACAGGAGTGACATCACCGCTCTCCAAATATAAGATATATTATACAGGAGTGACATCACCGCTCTCCAGATATAAGATATATTATACAGGAGTGACATCACTGCTCTCCAGATATAAGATATATTATACAGGAGTGACATCACCGCTCTCCAGATATAAGCTATGACTGATTTCTCTGCCTCTGTAGGTTACATGTGGCATGCAGTGCGGCATTGTGTGCGATGTATATTAGGATATAATGGCTCTCTCCCTTGGCCCCGGGGACGTCACCTCTGCTCTTGTCACACACTTGGCCACAAGTAGTTAAGTCCTCGTTATATGCACATTAACAACTTGATTAGGGGTGAGGAGCGTGCGGGCGAATAGGGCTGAGGAATGCGGAGAATCACTCCAGGGATTGCCACGGCAACCAGGGACACAGCAGGAAAATGGCAGCCCTCCCCCTCCCTCCCCTCCACCTCTCATTTCTTATTGACTCTGCCAGTGACAGCGGTGATAATAGCCAATAACATCCTATTATGTCGCTCTGCTCTCACTGCAGATTGTATTTGTGAGTCTGTCAGTCACAGTGCTGAGCCGCCCTTCCTCCGGAGTGCCGCTCTCTCCTCCGGGAGCCTCCAATCAGGACTGGTTATTAGGTGAAGGAGTAGTAGATAAAGTGCCTTGAAAAAGTATTTATACCCCTTGAAATTTTCCACAATTTGTCATGTTACAAACAAAAATGTGAATGTATTTTATTGAGATTTTATGTGATAGACCAACACAAAGTGGCACATATTTGTGAAGTGGAAGGAAAATGATAAATGGTTTTCAACATTTTTTACAAATAAATATGTGAAAAGTGTGGCGTACATTTGTATTCAGCCCCCTTTACTCTGATACCCCCAACTAAAATCTAGTCCAACCAATTGACTTCAGAAGTCACAAAATTAGTAAATAGAGTCCACCTGTGTGTAATTTAGTCTCAGTATAAATATAGCTGGTCTGTGAAGCCCTCAGAGGTTTTTTAGAGAACCTTAGTGAACAAACAGCATTATGAAGACCAAGGAACACCCCAGACAGGTCAGGGATAAAGTTGTGGAGAAGTATAAAGCAGGGTTGGATTATAAAAAAAATCACAATCTTTGAACATCTCACGGAGCTCTGTGCAATCCATCATCTGAAAATGGAAAGAGTATGGCACAACTGCCAACCTACCAAGACATGGCCGTCCACCTAAACTGACAGGCCGGGCAAGGAGAGCATTCATCATAGAAGCAGCCAAGAGGCCCATGGTAACTCTGGAGAAGCTGCAGAGATCCACAGCTCAGGTGGGAGAATCTGTCCACAGGACAACTATTAGTTGTGCACTCCACAAATCTAATCTTTATGGAAGAGTGACAAGAAGAAAGCCATAAGAAGTCCTGTTTGCAGTTTGCGAGAAGCCATGTGGGGGTCACAGCAAACATGTGGAAGAAGGTGCTCTGGTCCAATGAGACCAAAATTTTACTTTTTGGCCTAAAATCAAAAACTCTGTGTGGAGGAAAACAACACTGCACATCACCCTGAACACACCGTCCCCACCGTGAAACATGGTGGTGGCAGCATCATGTTGTGGGGATGCTTTTCTTCAGCAGGGACAGGGATGCTGGTCAGAGTTGATGGGAAGATGGCTGGAGCCAAATACAGGACAATCTTAGAAGAAAACCTGTTAGGCCGCGTACACACGATCGGACCAGTTCGATGGTGTGTACGGCCTATCGGGCCGTTTTCCATCGGACCAAAGTTTTAAAACATGCTTTAAAACCTGTCTGATGGAACATGTTCGTCGGACAGGTTCGATGGTTAGTACATAAAAGCATCGGACCAAAAACCCGCGCATGCTCGGAATCAAGTCGACGCATGCTTGGAAGCATTGAACTTCGTTATTTCATCACGTCATTGTGTTCTACGTCACCGCGTTCTGGTCTGATCGGATTTTGGTCCGATGTAGTGTACGCACATCAGACCATCAGACAAGTTCAGAGTTGTCTGATGAAAACGGTCCGTCAGACAAGTCTCATCAGACATGTCTGATCGTGTGTACAGGGCCTTAGGCCGCGTACACACGATCAAACTTGTCTGCTGAAACTGGTCTGCAGACCAGTTTCAGCGGACATATCCGACCGTGTGTATGGGCTAGCAGACAGGTTTTTCCAGCAGACAAGTTTTAAAGCATGCTTTAAAACTTGTCTGCTGGAAACCCGTCTGTCCGACATGTCCGCTGGTTAGTATGCCTAACCAGCGGACATAAATCCCCCGCATCCGCCGAATGGATTCGACGCATGCGTGGAAGTATTTCACTTCCTGGTTCGGTGACGTGGCGGCGTCAACGTCACCGCCACGTCACTGCGCTGTCCGTCCGTTTTTTGATCGTTGGTTTGATCATGTGTACACACATCAGACCAAAATCTCCAGGAGACATATCCGATGAAATCGGTCTGTCAGACCGTTTTCATTGGATAAATCTCCTCGTGTGTACGCGGCCTTAGAGTCTACAAAAGACTTGAGACTGGGGGGAGGTTCACCTTTCAACAGGACAACGACCCTAAACATACAGCCAAAGCTACAATGGAATGGTTTAAATCAAAGCATATTCATGTGTTAGAATGGCCCAGTCACAGTCCAGACCTAAATCTAGTTGAGAATCTGTGGCAAGACTTGAAAATTGCTGATCACAAACGCTCTCCATCCAATCTGACAGAGCTTGAGATATTTTGCAAAGAAGAATGGGCAGAAATGTCCCTCTCTAGATGTCCAAAGCTGGTAGAGACATTCCCAAGAAGACTTGCAGCAGTAATTACAGCAAAAGGAGGTTCTACAAAGTATTGACTCCGGGGGGCACCAGACAAATGTACTGCACACTTATTTTTATTTGTAAAAAAAATTGGAAAACCATTTATCATTTTCCTTCCACTTTAGAATTATGTGCCACTTTGTGTTGGTCTATCACATAAAATCCCAATGAAATATTTGAGTTTTTGGTAGTAACATGACAACATGTGGAAAATTTAAAGGGGTATGAATACTTTTTCAAGGCACTGTATAGTGGGAAAATCAACTTATATTATCCTACACAGGTGGTCTTATTCTCCACCTTTTATCAACTTGAAACCCCTTCTAAAACCAATAAATTGGTAGCCAATAAAAAGAATGCCCCTTACACTGGTGATCAGTGCGAAGAATACCCCTTACATTGGTGGTCAGTGGGAAGAATGTCCCTTACATTGGTGGTCACTGAGAAGCTTCTCACTTACATTGGTGGTCAGGGGAAGAATGTCCCTTACATTGGTGGTCAGTGGGAAGAATGTCCCTTACACTGGTGATCAGTGGGAAGAATGTCCCTTACATTGGTGGTCATTGAGAAGCTTCAACTTACATTGGTGGTCAGTGGGAAGAATGTCCCTTACATTGGTGGTCAGTGAGAAGCTTCTCACTTACATTGGTGGTCAGGGGAAGAATGTCCCTTACATTGGTGGTCAGTGGGAGGAATGTCCCTTACATTGGTGGTCAGTGGGAGGAATGTCCCTTACACTGGTGATCAGTGGGACGAATGTCCCTTACATTGGTGGTCATTGAGAAGCTTTCACTTACATTGGTGGTCAGGGGAAGAATGCCTCTTACATTGGTGGGTATTTTAGAGGAATTCAAGGTGTAGATTTGTCCCATAAGAGTCGCCTGTATATTGAGACTTGGATTGGGTGTACAGACTATCAACTTTGAGTTTCAGTAAATTTGACCCTTATCCTTTATCGTATATCTAGAAACCCATGCAGACGTGTTCCAAACTGATCCCAAAAACGTGGTCAATCTTTGTAGATCTGCAGCTCGCGTCGACATAATCGCTGGTGATCCTGCCATAAGGGTCCTTGTGCAGGCCCTTCCTGTTATGTGTGACATCACACTGTCCCTGTCTCCTAATGTTATCCGTGAAGAGAAGTAATTGGACAGCCGCAATTCCACGAAATCCTTGAGAAGGTCGCCTTTAATAGTAAAAAAAAGAAACGGCACTACAAATCACACAGCAGAGTGGGGTATGAAACTGACGTGTTTCGCACTGTGGTATCAGCGTTTAGTCATAGCTATGACTAAGCGCTGATACCACAGTGCGAAACGCGTCAGCTTCATACCCCTCTCTGCTGTGTGATTTGTAGTGCTGTTTCTTTTTTTTACTATTAAAGGCAACCTTTTTCAAGGATTTCATGGAAGTGCGGCTGTCCAATTTTTTCTCTTCAAGTTCTTGCTCCATGCATTACCTGCACCCACGCTTCTGAGAGGACACTGATTGCATAGTGCACTCACCTGGAGCGGCAGTTCCCTTCCTCCCTAATGTTACCCGTGTTGTCACACAGACTTCCAATGGAGACTACAAGCATCTATTTCAACACACCACCGGAAAACCCACTCTGAGAATCGCCCTGCAGCTATAGAGACAGAAAATGTCTGCAAAGAGGCTGCAGGAGATTAGGGGTCCTGAGATTTAAAAAAATGGGGGGGAGGGGGGGAATAAAAAAAGGGAGAAGACCAGTATTTTATATTAAAAAAAGTTAGTTGTTTATAATTCACAGTCCACAGAGAAAACTAAATGTCACCTAGTTACAGATTATATCTACTTGTAGAAAAATGATTGTGTTTGTTGAATAGAAAATCTTTATGATTAATGTAACTTATTGTATCTCATCCAAATTCACTTCCTGTTTACTCCCGCAGGCTGAAGTTTTATTATATAGTAATGACATTTTTTTACTTTACTTTTTTTTTTTGCTTTTTATCTTCTTTATTCTAGAATCCAGCAGTGTCCTGTCGTGGACATACCCATAATGTGTCCCACTATGTAAGAAGCAGTAGGGGCTCCACACCGATGGTCAGAGTCTGAAACAATATTTTATTCATTAAAATACTATTTAATAAATATTTAATAATCACACTTAATAAGTAGTAGAATAAAGAGAGCCTACATGTTTCTGAGGCACATCCCTCTTCATCAGGGATACAGCACAAGTGAGAACTTCCTGTACACTGCTGCTGGGAAACGGACGTTTAGGAGCAGTTAAGCGTTTTTTTTTTCAGCTGCCCCTGAACTCTCCTCTGTTATTTTATCAGCACACAGGGGCGATTACAGTTGTTTCTAGTTGAGTTTAGAAGCATTTTTTAGAACGCCAAAAAATGCGTTCAGGATGGATGTTCAGAGGCATTGAAACGCCAAATGCCTGTAACGGCTTGTAAACGCATGCAAACGGGGTGACTCGCGTTTAGCCGTGTTTTGTTAACAGGCGTTTTTCATTTTTGGCTTTTTAAAAAAACGCTTCTAAATGCAAATGCAGCAAAACTGGCGTTTTAAATGTCGGTTGCTATCTGTCAAGTTAAATCATTCAGGAGAGGTTGTAAAAATATCCCGTGTACATGAAGCCTAAAGCCTCGTACACACAATCGGATTTCCATCGGACAAAGAGTAGGACTTTTGTCCGACGGGCATTGGCCATGAACTTGTCTTGCATACAAACGGCAAAGAATTGTCGGCCAACAAACACAACGACATGGTATTTCAGCTCTTTAGCGCCACCCTTCGTGCAACTTCTGCTAATGTTTTGTAATGGTGAGCATTGCTTCTGAGCATGCGTGTTCGTACTTTGGATTCTTGTCCAATGGACTTCTGTACACGTGATCGGATAATCAGACAACACACATTTGCTGTCGTAAAATTTGAAAGCATGCTATCCAACATTTGTTGTGGAAAAATCGGACAACAATTGTCTGATGGAGCAAACAAACGGTCTGATTTTCCAACAACAGCCTGTCGTCGCACAATTCTCGTGGAAAAACACGATCACGTCAATGGGCCATAAGAGTTCATATGAAATAATAATACTCACGTTGGGTATAAACTTGTTTGAATGTTATTATCTCATATGAACCTTTACATTTTGTCTCACTTGTGTTATAGCCCTGATGAAGAGGGATGTGCCCCAAAACATGTTGACATTCTTGTTCTACTGATTATTAATAAAGTACTGTATCAATTAGGGCTCTGGCCTTTGGTGTTGCACCCTTACTGCTTCTTGTATAGCTGGGTTTCTCTCACAGCCCCCCCTGTTTTGGTACATGTGAGCAGCCTCCCCGGAGCATGTGCGCTTGATCAATGGAGCAGTCTTCCACACACTGGATATTACCCATACGAGATCCAGCGCCTCTGATGTACATTCATGTAATGTGTCTACTGCTGTAGCAGTGATGTCTCCTCCTCAGTGCAGGCGTCTGTTCTGGATTGATGTGATCTATAACACGCTTTGTAAAAACTACTGTCATTTTTTATACTGATTTTTATTTATCAGTACTTATAGGGTATTGTAGAGGGGCCGCGACTTAGACTCAATTTTTATTCATTGTAGACTTTTGATCAAAAGATGCAGATCCTGCAGGGTGCAGGTTTTCATGATGTCGATCACTGTAACTAAGAACAATTACTGTTTGGTAGTAACACGAGACATTAATTACTGAATTAAAAAACTACCTTTTGATTATGGAGAGGGTAATGAATCTACCAACCTGGGGAAAGGAAAGCCATTTCAAGGAGAAGACTCGTTGACAGTCTCCTTCTCAGCTAGTGGAATCCTTGCGCTGAGTTATCGGCTTGGAACACCTGCTGTGCCCGTTATGAGAAGTTCCTATTATTGTAGTTCTGAGTTCCTGAATCTGCACACCTACTGTGTCCTTTTATGAGGGGTTCCCACCATCAATAAACTAAGTTTCAGGGTCTAAACACCTGCTGCATCCATATTAAGGGGCTCCTATCATTGAATGAGATCCCAGATCTGTACACCTGCTTTGCCCATTATGAAGGGTTCCCACCTTCCCGGTGCTGAGTTCCTGGGTCTGAACACCTGCTTTGCCCATTATGAAGGGTTCCCACCTTCCCTGTGCTGAGTTCCTGGGTCTGGAGACCTGCTGTGCCCATTATGAAGGGTTCCCACCTTCCCTGTGCTGAGTTCCTGGGTCTGGACACCTGCTGTGCCCATTATGAAGGGTTCCCACCTTCCCTGTGCTGAGTTCCTGGGTCTGGACACCTGCTGTGCCCATTATGAAGGGATTCCCACCATCCCTGGGCTGAGTTCCTGTTCTGTACATCTGCCTCCCATTATGATGGCTTCCCACCATCCCTGCATGGGGATCCTGGGTGTGTACACCTGCTGTGCCCATTATGACACATTCCAGCATCCTTGTGCTTAGGTTCCTGGTCTGCACACTTCGCCCCATTATCATTGGCTTCCCACCATTCGTGCATGGGGATCCTGCCATGATGAGGTTTCCACCATTGCTGTGCTGAGCTCCTGTGTTTTTATATCTGATCTGCCTGTTATGAGGGATTTCCGCCATGCTTGCACCGAGTTCCTGGGTATGCACACGTTAAGTGCCCCATTATAAAGGGTTTCCACCATCCCTGTGCTGCGTTCCCAGGTCTGTACACCTGATGTGCCCATTTAAAGTTGTTCCTACCATCCCTGCACTGCATTCTCAGCTCTGCACACCCAGTGTCCCCATTATGAGGGGTTCCCACCATCCCCAAGTTGAGTTCTTAGGTCTGCACACCTACTGTGTCCATTATGACGGGTTCCCACCATCCTTACGCTGAGTTCCTTGGTCTGCACACCCAATGTCACCATTATGAGGCGTTCCCACCATCCCCAAGTTGAGTTGCCAGGTCTGCACACTTACTGTGTCCATTATGAGGGGTTCCCACCATCCCTACGCTGAGTTCCTGGGTCTGCACACCTAGTCTCCCCATTATGAGGCGTTCCCACCATCATTGTGTTGTGTTCCCAGGTCTTTACACATACTCTGTCCATTAAGAGGTGTTCCTACCATCACTACACTCAGTTCCCTCGGCTGCACACCCAATGTGCCCATTTTGAGGAGTTCCTACCATCCCTGGACTTCCCAGTTCTGCACACCTGCTGCACCCATTATAATGGGATCCTATCATCACTGAATGAGATCCCAGATCTGTACATCTGATGGGTCCATTATAAGTAGTTCACATCATCCCTGCACACCTGATGTACCCATTATGAGGGGTTCCCTCTATTATTGCCGTGTTTTTTATTTATTTTATATCATAAAGAATAAAAGAATGTAAGAGTTGGATTAGAGAAACCCTAAGATGGGTGGCAGCAGAGGCAGGGCATGTGGTGGGTTAGTTTTGGTCTCTAGGACAGGCGGTCTCCAAACTGCAGCCAGGGGGCCCTTTGCTTGGTTTCATCCGGCCCTTGGGGCACTAATCCTCCCACTGATATAAGGCACTATTCTGTCATCGAACACCAACAATGGAGCACCATTTCTCCCACTGACACTAATAGGACACTATTCCTCCTTATGATACCAACGATTGGGCACTATTCCTCTAACCTAATACCAAATGTGGTGATGTTTACTCCTACTGATGCCAGAAAAATTTCCACTTCCGCTGGCCATGATCTGGCCCTCCTGAAGTCTGAAGGACAGTAAACCGGCCCTTTGTTTAGAAAGTTTAGAGACCCCTGTCCTAGGACATAAGACACCCTCAGGTTTATCAGATTTGGCTTATGACCGAGGGTCCTTTAATTGTTGGTCCTATAAGGCAGTGGTTATCAACCATGCCATCAGGGACCACTAACAGGCCAGGTTTGCAAGATAACTGAAATACATCACAGGTGATATCATTTGCTGCTCAGTGATTGCAGTATTCTAGTCTGCATCTCCTCAATGTAATACATAAAACCTGGCTTGTTAGTAGGCCCTTGATAACCACTGCTATAAGGATTGTTGTGTGTCTTCTCCATGCGCGTTGCGTCTTCTCGGTGCACTCAGCCACCTCCACCCTTGTCAGCCCCACTGTGCTTCTGATGGAAATCGTGTCCTTGTTTCGGCTCCTTGCATACATCCCACCTTTCCTGTGTCGGTGAGCTCACAGCGTTGTGTGTCCGTACACAGAGCTGCGTCATTGGTGATGTCAACACAATACAGCGAAGATAAATGACGTCCAAAACAAGGGAATCATTCCCGGGCTCTTTGTGTTTGTGCTCCGCTCTTTCCTCGCCACTGCATCTCCTTCCCCGCCAGGCCGCCCTCCCTCGCCCGCTCTCCTCCCCCACGCCCGATCCCCTCCCCCCTCCTTTTCTATTTTTTTTTTCTTCAGGAACAGCTATGATTAATATACATAATTGTAACAAATTGTCGCTAACTGCACCAAATCGCTCTCACAGCTGCTGGAAGTGCTGACGCTTTGCCGTGCCTCTATACAAAGTAGAATAAAGAGTCTCCTCACAGCAGGAAGCGGAGGACCGAGCGCCGCGCCCTCCCCCCAGCCCGCACCTTTCATACTGCAGCTGGAGGTCTGAAAGGAAATGTTTAAATGCAGATTGATCCTCGCTTATTATGGTGACACTGCGTTCTCATCAGCGTTAACCCTTCGCGCCTGCCGCAGAAGCGCCTCGACATCTTTAAATACCTTTTTTTTCCCCTTGTTTCTGCAGAAGTTGTACTGCACCGAAGGACAGACGGCTGCTTCTTCCGATACTTAAGGCCGACCGATACTTGTGGGTCGATAAATGCATTGATTTCTGTGCTCCGATGTTTCGTGAGCGACTGTAATGCAAATCGACTGCAGGTGGTTATGCATCCTGTTTACAATCAAGGGCCAATTTACATTTGTGCGTCATGGTGAACATTTGTGCAGTGCACAGTAACCTCGCGTTCTATAAAATGCTGGGTTTATTTCCAATAAGGCAACGATGTTGCGGCGCGTTGAAAAAATGTAGGTCAGATTTTTGGAAAGTTTTGTTGCATCGCCAGCTCGTTTATTTTCACGGGCTGCATTTGGGCTTGTTCAGACATGCGTTGAAATTTTAGATGGGCACCCATTAACGAGCCTGTTGCGTTAGGATGTGTTATTGACGTGTTTTTGGTGCGTTTGCGTCATGCTAAATGATGCTTTCCTATAGGGTTGTACCGATGCCGATATTGGTGCAATGTATTTTCACGAGTATGCATACTTCTGAAAATGCTCTGATACCTGAAACCGATACCTTGCGGTGCGATTTAAGCCTATACAACATTTTGTAATTTGGGCAGATACCCCCCTTGTTTGTAGGACTGTATAAGACTTCATTAACTCATGCTGTGTGAGGTGATTAGACAATCCACCTCTGAGCTACCAATTTTAATGGTAGGAACAGCACTGGAAGAATAGGTGTCCGAATTTCAGGGGCAACCTCTAACAATCCCAACAGACATACTTTTAGGTTGTGGAGTTCATATGGAAAACAGTATTCACAATAGTAGACCAGTATCTAAATAACTTGGGGGTGCCGCCCATGGCTGAGTAAAAAAAGAAAAAAAGGAAAACTTGAAGATTGATAATTGTTGCCAGCACTCTGCCGTGAAGGCTTGGAATATAGGGGCACACGTTTTTTAAAGGGCTGGTTTGCTCTCCTGGCACCCCACCCTCCTCTTTCCACAGCACGGGATTGGGAACGGCCATAGCAGTGTTAAAAAAAATCAAAGCTTGAAAATTGTTCCGAACACCCCGCTGTGACAGTTTGAATTAGAGGGACAAATGTTTTTTTACAGGGCTGATTTGCTTTCCCGGCACCCAACTTCTTCTCTTTTCCCCGCACAGGCTTAGGAAAATGAACTTGAAGATTAAAAATTATTCCCAGCACCCCACCATGATGGCTTGAAATATAGTGTCAAATGTTTTTTACAGGGATGGTTTGCTCTTCCGGCCCCCAACTCTCCTCTTTTTGCAGCACAGGCTGGTGGCTGGCCACGACGGGGGTAAAATAATACAAAAAAAATGGAGATTGAATATTGTTTCCAACACCCTACCATGATGGCGTAAAATATAGGGGCAAATGGCTTTTACAGGGCTGGTTTGCTCTCCCAGCACCCAACTCTCCTCTTTTTGCAGCACAGCCTTGGGTCCAGCTGTGGCAGGTTTAAAAAAATGGAAAACTTGAAGATTGAAAATTGTTCCCAACCTACCACTATGATGGTATGAAATATAGGGGCAAATGGTTTTTACAGGGCTGGTTTGCTCTCATGGCACTTAACCCACCTCTTTTTGCAGCATGGTCTTGGGACCGGCCATGGCAGAGTAAGAAAAAAATGAGAACTTGAAGATTGAAAATTGTTCCCAACCTACCATTATGATGGTATGAAATATGGGGGCAAATGGTTTTTACAGGGCTGGTTTGCTCTCATGGCACTTAACCCACCTCTTTTTGCAGCATGGTCTTGGGACCGGCCATGGCAGAGTAAGAAAAAAATGAGAACTTGAAGATTGAAAATTGTTCCCAACCTACCATTATGATGGTATGAAATATGGGGGCAAATGGTTTTTACAGGGCTGGTTTGCTCTCCCAGCACCCAACTCTCCTCTCTTTTGCAGCATAGCCTTGGGCCTGGCCATGGCAGAGTTAAAAAAAAAAAATGAAAACTTGAAGATTGAAAATTGTTCCCCTGCACCCTGCCATGATGGCTTGAAAATATGAGGGCAAGGTGTCCACACCTGTTACACTGAGGATTCGGACATATTAAAACAGTCATTGAGGGGTACAATTTTCTCTGTGTAATATATATAGTTGGGTCAGTA
The DNA here is from genome assembly GCA_029574335.1 of Rana kukunoris. Classification (NCBI taxonomy): domain Eukaryota; kingdom Metazoa; phylum Chordata; class Amphibia; order Anura; family Ranidae; genus Rana; species Rana kukunoris. The sequence goes on from CM056059.1 coordinate 168,307,315, forward strand.
TTGGGGATGGTGATAGAGATAGGTCTAGTAAATATTCTAGCGTAAGAAACCGTTGTTGATCAGTGAAAGCTCTTATGCCGCGTACACACGGTCGTTTTTTGCGATGAAAAAAAACGTCGTTTTTTAAAACGTCATTTAAATTGATTGTGTGTGGGCAAAACGTCGTTTTTTGTCTTAAAAAAAACGACCAAAAAAAAATTCCAACATGCTTGAATTTTTTGTGTCGTTTTTCAAAACGTCGTTTTTTGTTTCACAAAAAGTCACCGTGTGTAGCAAAAACGTCGTTTAAAACGACGTTTTTCAACCCGCGCATGCCCAGAAGCTAGTTATGAAGCGAGCTTCAATGGAAAAGTGTGGTGAACGTAACCTCGTTTTTTGTGAAAAAAACGATGGTGTGTATGCAACATCGTCTTTGAAAGTGACGTTTCAAAAACGTCGTTTTTTACTTCACAAAAAACGTCGTTTTTTTTCATCGCAAAAAACGACCATGTGTACGCGGCATTAGATCCATCTCTCATTTTGTCCTATAGGGTTAGTGTGACTTCTTATTTCATGCAATTGTCAGGATAGCCCCATAGAAGTGCAATCATTTCTAAAGATGTAACAGTTACGGGTGGGATCGAGATCCTTACATCGGAGGTTACCAACTACTCAGCTCTCTGCCTACCGCAGCTTGAGGTGGTCAGGAAAAGGTTTTCAGTGTTTATTTTTTTTATATGTACAGTGCCTTGAGAAAGTATTCGGGCTGCTTGAACTTTGCAACCTTTTGCCACATTTCAGGCTTCAAACATAAAGATATAAAACTGTAATTTTTTGTGAAGAAAAAACAACAAGTGGGACACAATCATGAAGTGGAATAAAATTTAATGGATATTTCAAACTTTTTTAACAAATAAAAAACTGAAAAATTGGGCGTGCAAAATTATTCAGCCCCCTTAAGTTAATACTTTGTAGTCGCTTGGGGTATGTCTCTATCAGTTTTGCACATTGAGAAACTGAAATTTTTGCCCATTCCTCCTTGCAAAACAGCTCAAGCTCAGTGAGGTTGGATGGAGAGCGTTTGTGAACAGCAGTTTTCAGCTCTTTCTACAGATTCTCGATTGGATTCAGGTCTGGACTTTGACTTGGCCATTCTAACACCTGGATATGTTTATTTGTGAACCATTCCATTGTAGATTTTGCTTTTTGTTTTGGATCATTGTCTTGTTGGAAGACAAATCTCCGTCCCAGTCTCAGGTTTTTTGCAGACTCCATCAGGTTTTCTTCCAGAATGGTCCTGTATTTGGCTCCATTCATCTTCCCATCAATTTTAACTATCTTCCCTGTCCCTGGTGAAGAAAAGCAGACCCAAATAATTTGAAATATCCAATAAATTTCGTTCCACTTTATGATTGCGTCCCACTTGTTGTTGATTCTTCACAAAAAATTACAGTTTTATATCTTTATGTTTGAAGCCTAAAATGTGGCAAAAGGACGCAAAGTTCCCAGGGGGCCGAATACTTTTGCAAGGCACTGTAGCTTTTAGTGAAAGTCATAACATCCAATGGAAGAAAGAGAAAATCTACAAGCTTGTAAAAGCAGAAAAATAAAGCCTAAGGTTTGGCAACGTAACAAATATTTGTGACTTTGTACACAAGCATTGAGAAGAGAAGTTGTGTGATTGTGTGGATCGTCTTGTTACTTTTCGGGGTCATTTCCCGACGTGTACAACGACAATTGTTCTCCTGGTTTTCATCGGGGATTTGGGATGTTGGCTAATAGAAATTCATCTCATTGTTTTCATGTTTCACTTACTCACTGATAGGATTTGGTTGCTCTGGGTTTTGTTTTTCCCTTAGTGGTTTCTGGTTTTCTTGTTGGTATTGATCTGCAGACACTGCGTGTCAGTAAACAGCTGTAAATATGAACGCTCATCACCGGGTATTGATTGTCCCTCTGATTATCAGAAACAACAGCAAGTAACATTCTACTTGTTTTATCTCATTGATTTTTGGCTGATTTTTCAAGAACTTCCCAACAGAAATGACAAGATTGTGCTTGTGCTGGTTCCAGTGTCATTTGATAACAGGCAGATGATCTCATCAGATGGGAGGATGATGTCATCAGAATATAGGTGGATGATGATGGGCAGATGATGGCATTGTTTGTTGATCCATTAATAACTTCCCAACAGAATTCATAAATGTTTGCTTATAACAAGTGTTTTTGGATAATGGGCATATTATATCTTAAGATGATGGGTGGCTGATGTCATCAGATGGTGGGTTAATGGTGTCATCAGATGATGGGTGGCTAATGTCATCAGATGGTGGGTTGATGGTGTCATCAGATGATGGGTGGCTAATGTCATCAGATGGTGGGTTGATGGTGTCATCAGATAATGGGTTGATGGTGTCATCAGATGATGGGTTGATGGTGTCATCAGATAATAGGCAGGTGGTGACATTGGGTGATGGGCAGATGGTGACATTGGGTGATGGGCAGATGGTGACATTGGGTGATGGGCAGATGGTGGCATCGGGTGATGGGCAGATGTTGACATCAGGTGATGGGCAGATGGTGCCATCGGATATTGGGCAGAAGATGTGATTAGGTGATGGGTGGATTATGACATGAGAAGATGGGTGGATCATGTCATTGATGATGGCTATGATGAGCAGATGATGTCATCAGATATTGGGCAGATGATGATATCAGATGATGGATGGATGATGCTGTCAGATGATATTATCAATGATAGCTGAATGATGGGCAGATGATGTAATCAGATGGTAAGATCATGTCTTTTGGGCAGTTGATATCAGATGAAGAGCAGATGAAGTTGTCAGATATTGAGCAAATGTCATCAGAGGATGGGTGGATGATGTGATCATGTGGCCTCTGAGGATCTATATCTACCCCACAGTCCCCTCTGTTTAGGTTGAATCGATCACAATATATAGAGAAACACAAGAAAAAGAGGGAGCACTAGACTAGTGCATTACCCCAATAACCAATTATTGTAAAAACTAGCATATATCTACTTACCAGCGATTAAACTGACAAGGCTCATCAAGGTAACAAAGTTGTCCTGACTGCTCTGTGTGCTCATAGGCTTGGGAAGAAATTTCCTAGATCCAACTGGCTTATGAGTTTCGAGGGTGGAAGCCTGTTCATCAGAGCTATACAGTAGTCCCCCCCACACTCATTCTCAAGAAGGTTTTTGTCTTGTCGACAAAATATATTGAGTCTGGTATTTATCATATAGATGCAGAAAACAGAGATTAGTCCTTTAAGTTGTGTCCTAGCTTGCACACCTTCCACAGAAGCAAGAAGTCTGGAACTTGAGTTGAGGGACATCATCATTCACCTTACCTGGGGTTGCAGGCGCTGATCTCATCTCATGTTTTGGAAATGTGTCTGCTGTACAGTTCTGGGAACCCAACACGTTCCTGACTTTCTACATGTTGATTTTATCCTGATGGTGATCATTTCGATTGAAGGTGGAATTCTGGATTATTGCCCTGTTTGGAGACAGTAGGGCCCAATTGCAAAAGTATTTTTTATTTTATTTCATGAAAGTGTTTATTGCACCATTTTTTTCCCACACATTTTATTTCGGTGATATTTCAGCTATTTTATATTTAACATACAATCCTTTATCACAACAGTAGAGCTTTTACTCCTGGAAATGTGAGCTCAGCTTTGGTAAATGGCTTCTATAGCACCTATAAGTAGATGATGGAGGAGTCAGTGTGACTTCGGACAGCATTGTGTGTATTGGCAAGTATTAGTGGCAAAAAAACAAACGTAAATCCACAAAAACAGGTCATTGTGAGTTTTATTTCAAATATTTAACCAAGATAATATTCTTTTGGCCAACCGACGCAGTCAGAAATAAAATGGGGACAGCAGTAAAAGGTTGTTCAAGTCTGCATTCGTTGCTTCGCCTGGAGCTTTGCCTTAACACAATGGAGGCAGAAAGGGGGCCGCTAACCCCTGGGAGACATCTCAGGATAAGTATTCCAGAGGGATGGTCACTGACCCGTGAAATACAGCACTACAGACTTTTAGCTGATCATAGGAAATCCATATTCTCTCTCCAGCCCTTTCTTCTCTTTGTTTAATTACTGTTGCGGCAATGATCCGTTATTAGACCTCAGAAAGTTCATTATTGTACCTATTACATGCCTGCCTCTTATCTGCTGTGCTGCAGGACGATTGGGTTGGTCAAAACACGGAGCCAGTCACATCACTCTCTGCAGCAGAGGAGCTTCCACTCTAATGTCCCCACCACAATCTCAACTCATTATTATATATGTATATAGCTCCGGCATATACCAACTGCAGCGCCGTACAGAGAAAAATATCTCATACTTGAAAATTGGCAATGGGATTTTTACATGAGATGCACCGTACTGAAGTAAATCAATAAAATGTGTGTGTGTGTGTGTGTATATATATATATATATACACACACACACACACACACACACACACACAGTTGCAAGAAAAAGTATGTGAACCCTTTTGGAATGATATGGATTTCTGTACAAATTAGTCATAAAATGTGATCTGAAGTCACAACAATGGACAATCGCAGTCTGCTTAAACTAATAACACACAAAGAATTAAATGCTACCATGTTTTTTTTTTAACACACCATGTAAACATTCACAGTGCAGATGGAAAAAGTATGTGAACCCTTGGATTTAATAACTGGTTGAACTTCCTTTGGCAGCAATCACTTCAACCAAACGTTTTCTGTTGTTGCAGATCAGACGTGCACAACGGTCAGGAATAATTCTTGACCATTCCTCTTTACTGAACTGTTTTAGTTCAGCAATATTCTTGGGATGTCTGGTGTGAATCGCTTTCTTGAGGTCACGCCACAGCATCTCAATCTGGTTGAGGTCAGGACCCTGACTGGGCCACTTCAGAAGGCGTATTTTCTTCTGTTTAAACCATTCTGTTGTTAATGTACTTCTATGCTTTGGGTCATTGTCCTGTTGCAACACCCATCTTCTGTTGAGCTTCAGCTGGTGGACAGATGGCCTTAAGTTCTCCTGCACACACTATATTGTCAAAAGTATTGGGATACCTGCCTTTACACGAACATGAACTTTTATGGCATTTCAGTCTTAGTCCGTAGGGTTCAATATTGAGTTGGCCCACCCTTTACAGCTATAACAGCTTCAACTCTTCTGGGAAGGTTGTCCACAAGGTTTAGGAGTGTGTCTATGGCAGTGATGGCGAACCTTGGCACCCCAGATGTTTTTGAACTACATTTTCTCCAATCGCCTTTCAGGACAACCTTGGAGAGAGCGCAGCTCCGCCCATTTCCCAGGAAACACACGTGATCCTTTAAGATCCCTCCTCTTCCACCATGGCCTCAGTTATTGTGTTTCCTCCGCCATGGTGGAAGCATCACAGGGAACCAGGGAGCTATCTCTCTCCAGGCAGAGGGTTTTCTTGAGCTTACCTTTTGTTTGCATGTTGTTGGCGGCGACCATCCCGACCCCTCTCCACGGGGAGGGGGCGCTCAGGAGTCCCCAGACGCTCCGGTTCAGCGGAACTTTCGGATTCCCAGGGGACGGTGTCTTTGTGCCCAGGAACTGCGGTAGAGGTCCAGGCGACCGAGCGGTAACCGGCGCGGGTCGGCGGTGTTCCGCGCTTTCAGTTCCGGGTCCCGGCTGGCGAGCGCGTCACGCACGGTGACGCCTTTTCCTGGGGGGGCGTGGCGCTGTTGGTTCCCAGCGCCTGGAACGCAGCATCTGTGGGGCGGGTCAGGTGACCGGTACTTCCGTTTCCGGCCCCCGATGATGACGCGGGCGGCCGGGAAAATTTAAAATGGAGTCGTTCTCCAGCTACTTGTGTGACTGCGCTCTACAATGGAGGAGAGACAGACAACACCGGCGGATACAGGTGCTGCAAGCACCGGTCAGGCCCAGGTAAGAGGGGTACAGCGGTGCCTTTTATTCTTACTATATTGGGCCTAATTTTGTGTTATGGTTGTTCCTCCCTGAGGGAGCCTGTGGTTTCCAGTCCAGGTTAACGCTCTTGGTCTGTATAAACGTTAGTGGTGGTGGCACTTAGTCCAGGCCTTTTTGGTTTATTCTGGTGGCGGCACTTGGGTGTTTAAAAAAAAAAAAAAAAATGGAGATGGTAACTTTGGTTTCATCTCGTTACAGGAAAAATCTACAACCAAAGCTAGGCACTTGGATACACCCAGGAAATGCCCGTCTTGCAAAAATCCTTTAAGGGATTCTTGGCAAAAGCCAATGTGCAGATCCTGCATTAAAAATCTGGTGGAAGAGGAAACTTCACAACAGTATAAAGACCTTTTTTCCTCAGTCCAGGAGCTGGCAAGCTCTTTAGGCTCAGTGAAGGATCTGATCACACAAGGCTCCGCAAGTTTGGGGGAGCCACAGCAGCCACCACCTAGTCCGAAAATCCCAGTTTCGGGACAAACAGAGGGGGATTCGGCAGATGAAGGGACTAGTACTCTCCCCTCTCTCAGGGATTCAGATGAGGAGGAGGAGGAAGAAGATAGTAGCAAAAGCTCAAAGTTTAAATTGTCATTAGACGAAGTGGAGGACTTACTCAAGGCAATTTATGTTACCCTGGGTATCCAGGAAGAGAAGGTTCAGTTATCCATACACGATAAGATGTATCAGGGGCTGGATGAGTCTAAAAGCCGGGTTTTCCCGGTCCACAAAGTCCTCTCGGACACCGTCAAGAAGGAATGGAAGGACCCTGAAAGGGCCCCCTTTTTTTCAAAGACCCTTAGAAGAAGGTTTCCATTTGAAAGCGGTGAGACAGAGGTGTGGAACAAAAAGCCTAAAGTAGACGCAGCTTTCTCACAGGTGTCTCGTCATACAGACCTGGCTTTTGAGGACATGGGGGTCCTGAAAGATCCGATGGACAAGAGGGCAGATTCCCTCCTAAAGAAGGCCTGGGATTCTACTGCAACCAGTCTGAAACCAGCCATGGCCGCCACAATAGTCGCCCGCAATCTAGAGTGCTGGGTTGAGAAATTAAGGAGTCATGTCGAGGCAGGCACCTCAAGAAAGGATCTATTAGATTCCTTCCCCTTAATCTTAAAAGCCATCAAATATATGGCAGATGCTTCTGCTGAGTCCATTAAAATGGCTGCAAGGTCAGCAGCCCTGGTGAACTCAGTTAGGCGAGCAGTTTGGTTAAAGACCTGGTCGGGTGATACCCCCTCTAAGGTCAAGCTTTGTGGTCTGCCTTTCTCAGGGGACCTTTTGTTCGGTCAGGACCTAGAAAAAGTTCTTGACAGAACGGCGGATAAGAAGAAGGCTTTCCCCCCTAAAAAGGGTCAGAACCCTAAGAAAAATTTTCGTCCTTTTCAACAGTCCCATAAGAGTAAGGAAGAAAATAAAAAGAGATGGGGGTCCCAAAGAGGGAGAGGTAGAGGAGGTATCTTATTTAAAAACCCCTCAGAACCAACTACCAAAAGCAAGTGACGATCTGCTTCCGGTGGGAGGAAGACTGGCTGCTTTTCTCCCACAGTGGAAACAGATGACCACGAGCCCCTTTGTGGAAAGAATCATTACGGAGGGGTACAGTCTGGAATTTTCAGAGTGTCCCCCAACGAGGTTCTATGTCACAACCCTCCCCCGGGACAAAGAAAAAGCTACTGCAATGACGAACCTGTTACAGGATCTGATGAGTCAGAGAGTGATAATACAGGTCCCAAAACATCAAGAGGGTCAGGGTTTTTATTCCCACATTTTTTTGGTCAAAAAACCCTCAGGCAAATTCCGCCTGATCTTGAACCTAAAAATGTTAAACAAGTCGATAAAGTACAAACGGTTCCGGATGGATACGATTTATTCAATAACAAAGCTGTTGACACCCGGTTGCTTCATGGCATCTCTGGACCTCAGGGATGCCTACTTGCACGTCCCGATTGCCCAAGCATCTCAACAGTTCCTCAGACTGGCAGTAGACCTGGGGAACAGGATATGGCATCTTCAGTTCAGAGCCCTCCCTTTCGGGTTGTCGTCCTCACCCAGGATCTTTACCAAGATCATGGCAGAGGCCCTAGAACCACTGAAGCTCAAAGCGATCTCGGTCATCCCATACTTGGACGACCTACTGTTTTTTGCGGACTCCCGGGATCAGCTTGCGACGAATCTGCAGTCGTCGCAAGTTCATCTTGGAAGTCTCGGCTGGTTACTAAACCGCGAGAAATCGAATTTGGTACCTTCTCAAGAAACAAGGTTTCTGGGGTACAACATAGATTCGATCCTTCAGAAGGTCTTTTTACCTCAGGAAAAGATAGAGAAGGTCATGGTGGCGGTGGCTCAAGTACAGACAAACCAAGGGGTGTCAGTCAGGACAGCAATGGCCATCTTGGGGCTGCTTACAGCCTCAATTCCGGCGGTCCCATGGGCGAGGTTACACTCTCGTCCTCTCCAAATGAATATCCTTCAGTCTTGGTCACACCAAGAGTCACTAGAGAGACGTTTCAGGTTAACTTCAAACGTAAAACGAGCACTCTGGTGGTGGAGAAACCTGGTAAATTTGAACAAGGGTCTTCCATGGGTATTCCCAGTAGGAAAGCGTTTAACAACAGACGCGAGTTCCTGGGGTTGGGGGGCCCATCTAGAGGGACAGACTGCCCAGGGCGTCTGGTCCAAAACAGAGTCCAGAAGATCCTCAAACTGGAGGGAGTTGAAAGCAATATTTCTAGGGCTTCAAGCTTTCCATCAGTTGGTGAAGGGTCAACATGTGCAGGTCCTGTCGGACAACACCACGGCAGTGGCATATGTCCTAAAGCAGGGGGGGACCAGAAGCAGAGGCCTTATGCAACTGGCCAACCATCTCCTCTCATGGGCAGAGCGGAACGTAGCATCCCTATCAGCGGTGCACCTAAAAGGGTCTCAAAACCTGTTAGCAGACCTACTAAGCAGGAGAAGCATACTAGAGGCAGAATGGAGCTTAAACCCGGAGGTCTTCAGGGCAATCGCTCAGGAGTGGGGCCAGCCACAGATAGACCTGTTTGCCAACCAGCAGAATGCGAAAGTGCAAAGGTTCTTCTCTCTCCACAGAGAGGACCAGGCAGTAGCCATAGACGCACTAGCTCAACAGTGGCACTACCAGCTGTGTTACGCCTTCCCCCCCTTCACTCTGATACCTCTAGTCCTAAGGAAATTCAGGGAAGAGAAATCCAATCTGATCTTAATCACTCCGTATTGGCCAAAAAGACCGTGGTTTGCATCTCTTCAGAGTTTAGCCACGAAACCACCGTGGAAACTTCCACTCAGGAAGGACCTACTGTGTCAGGGTTCTGTGAACCATCCAGAGGTAGAACGCTTGCAGTTAACGGCCTGGTTTCTGAAGAGGACCTCTTAAGGGCTAAGGGGCTCTCTAATAAAGTGATAAGAACTTTGCTAGACAGCAGGAAGCCGGTGACCAGAGCAATTTATCTCAAAGTTTGGCGAAAATTCAACTCATGGTGTACCTCCAAAAACTTCCAGATTAACAGTGTAATTTCCGTTGTAGAGTTTCTTCATGCAGGAATGGAGAAAGGGTTAGCAATTAGCACCCTAAAAACGCAAGTGGCAGCCCTGTCGGTTTATTTAGAAAGGACGTTATCTAAAGAACATTTAATTTCAAGATTTTTCAAGGCACTAGGTCGGAGTAGACCAATAGCCTTTAGAGCTTTTCCCAATTGGGATTTATCAATTGTGTTGCAGGGTCTCACGGGGGCCCCGTTTGAACCCATAAGGGAGATTTCTTTGAAGAATTTAGTTCTAAAAACAATTTTTTTGGTGGCCATAACGACCGCAAGAAGGGTCAGCGAAATCCAAGCCTTGGCAGTTACAGAGCCTTTCTTAAGAATTTTGCCGGACAGAATAGTTCTCCAAACTGATCCAGCTTTTCTTCCTAAAGGTCTCATCAACCTTTCACAGGTCTCAGGAAATAGTCCTTCCTACCTTCTCCTCAACTCCCTCTAATGCAGGGGAAGAAAACTTTCATACTCTTGATGTAAGAAGGTGTGTGCTTCAATACCTCGCTGTCACCAAGGATTTCAGGAAAACCAACGCCTTGTTCGTGATATTTTCAGGATCCCGGAAAGGGGAGAAGGCCTCCAAAAGTACATTGGCCAGATGGCTCAAACAAGCCATCGCCGAAGGTTACCAAGCCAAAGGAGAGGTGCCTCCTTCGGGAGTGACGGCCCATTCAACAAGATCTACGGCAGTTTCCTGGGCCGAAAGGGCCGGTGCCACGCCTGACCAGATCTGCAAGGCAGCTACATGGTCCAGCTATTCAACTTTTCTACGGCACTACAGGCTAGACTTACTGTCCGCTGCAGATCAGGCCTTCGGCAGGAAGGTGCTGCAAGCAGTGGTCCCACCCTAGGGTAAGTTACTCGGTTATCCTCTCCAAGGTTGTCCTGAAAGGCGATTGGAGAAAGGCCTAGTTAGACTTACCGGTGACGGTATTTCTAAGAGCCTTTCAGGACAACCGCTAATTTCCCTCCCTAGGTATTTTGAATAAAAAGATTGTTTGAAATGTCTATCATGGTTTTGTTGTGGTTGTTCTGTGCTTTATTTTCCAGTGGGCGGAGACCACAATAACTGAGGCCATGGTGGAAGAGGAGGGATCTTAAAGGATCACGTGTGTTTCCTGGGAAATGGGCGGAGCTGCGCTCTCTCCAAGGTTGTCCTGAAAGGCTCTTAGAAATACCGTCACCGGTAAGTCTAACTAGGCCTTTCCATGATACTCATTCACTCTGCAGTGTCTTTGAGCATCATGGGATGTATGGGCAGGCTCATATGCATGGACAGCCCCCAGTGTACAGGAAGGCTCAGGTGCATGTTCAGCCTTTTGGGTAACTGACAAGTAGGGTTGTCCCGATACCGATACTAGTATCGGTATCGGGACCGATACCGAGTATTTGCGGGAGTACTTGTACTCGCGCAAATGCTCCCGATGCCTGGCCGAATACTTTTTTTGTATTTATCAACATGTTCTGTGAAAATTCTTTGAGGTTTTTACTACTGCGTGACAAGCAAATAAAACATTTTTATTAATTTTTACTCATTTTTATTCTTTTATAATGTCTTGAGTTAGAGTTCTTCATAATTCTAAAGAAAATATCCTTAGTCTGTATTGTGGTTTGAAAACTGTCACATGACATTTAAAAAAAGTATCGGTATTCGGTATCGGCAAGTACATGGAAAAAAAGTATCAGTACTTGTACTCGGTCCTAAAAAAGTGGTATCGGGACAACCCTACTGACAAGCCCAGGTGCATGCTCATCCTCCAGTGTACAGGTGAGCTGGTGTATCTTCAGGTGTATGGACATTCAGTGGTATATGGGTTTCTTCAGGTGTATGGGCATTCTCTTGTATATGGGTTTCTTCAGGTGTATGGGCATTCTCTGGTATATGGGTTTCTTCAGGTGTATGGGCATTCTCTGGTATATGTTTTTTTCAGGTGTATGGGCATTCTCTGGTATATGCGTTTCTTTAGGTGTATGGGCATTCTCTGGTATATGGGTTTCTTCAGGTGTATGGGCATTCTCTGGTATATGTTTTTTTTGGGTGTATGGGCATTCTCTGGTATATGGGTTTCTTCAGGTTTATGGGCATTCTCTGGTATATGGGTTTCTTCAGGTGTATGGGCATTCTCTGGTATATAGGTTTCTTCAGGTTTATGGGCATTCTTTGGTATATGGGTTTCTTCAGGTGTATGGGCATTCTCTGGTATATGAGTTTCTTCAGGTGTATGGGCATTCTCTGGTATATGGGTTTCTTCAGGTGTATGGGCATTCTCTGGTATATGGGTTTCTTCAGGTGTATGGGCATTCTCTGGTATATGTTTTTTTCAGGTGTATGGGCATTCTCTGGTATATGGGTTTCTTCAGGTGTATGGGCATTCTCTGGTATATGTTTTTTTCAGGTGTATGGGCATTCTCTGGTATATGTGTTTTCAGGTGTATGGGCATTCTCTGGTATATGGGTTTCTTCAGGTGTATGGACATTCTGTGGTATATGGGTTTCTTCAGGTTAATGGGCATTCTGTGGTATATGGGTTTCTTCAGGTGTATGGGCATTCTCTGGTATATGCGTTTCTTTAGGTGTATGGGCATTCTCTGGTATATGGGTTTCTTCAGGTGTATGGGCATTCTCTGGTATATGTTTTTTTTGGGTGGATGGGCATTCTCTGGTATATGGGTTTCTTCAGGTTTATGGGCATTCTCTGGTATATGGGTTTCTTCAGGTGTATGGGCATTCTCTGGTATATAGGTTTCTTCAGGTTTATGGGCATTCTTTGGTATATGGGTTTCTTCAGGTGTATGGGCATTCTCTGGTATATGGGTTTCTTCAGGTGTATAGGCATTCTGTGGTATATGGGTTTCTTCAGGTGTATGGGCATTCTTTGGTATATGGGTTTCTTCAGGTGTATGGGCATTCTCTGGTATATGGGTTTCTTCAGGTTTATGGGTATTTTTTGGTATATGGGTTTCTTCAGGTGTATGGGCATTCTCTGGTATATGGGTTTCTTCAGGTGTATGGGAATTTTCTGGTATATGTTTTTTTCAGGTGTATGGGCATTCTCTGGTATATGTGTTTTTTCAGGTGTATGGGCATTCTCTGGTATATGGGTTTCTTCAGGTGTGTGGGCATTCTCTGGTATATGTTTTTTTCAGGTGTATGGGCATTCTCTGGTATATAGGTTTCTTCAGGTGTATGGGCATTCTGTGGTATATGGGTTTCTTCAGGTGTATGGGCATTCTCTGGTATATGGATTTCTTCAGGTGTATGGGCATTCTCTGGTATATGGGTTTCTTCAGGTGTATGGGCATTCTCTGGTATATGGGTTTCTTCAGGTGTATGGGCCTTCTCTGGTATATGTGTTTTTTTAGGTGTATGGGCATTCTGTGGTATATGGGTTTCTTCAGGTGTATGGGTATTTTCTGGTATATGGGTTTCTTCAGGTGTATGGGTATTTTCTGGTATATGGGTTTCTTCAGGTGTATAGGCATTCTCTGGTATATTGGTTTCTTCAGGTTGTAAGGGGTTAGCTCGGTAGCGGGGGAGGGGGGGTTGTGACCCCCTGGATGGGTTCACTACACACTGAACTATACAGAGAAGCAGCCGAAGACGGTTGAAAACAAAGAGTTTGGTTTATTCTTCCATATTGCTGGAAACAAGTGCAAGCATCCAAACAGCATAAACAAAACATAAAATAAACCCTGGCCACTTGGGGCGTCTACCTTCACCACAGGAAGCTATCTATGGAGTCTGGCACAGCCTACTGCTGGGCAGACACTGCTGGTCATACAGCAGAGAAACAATAGTCTGTTTGATTTTTATCACACAGAAAAATCAACAACCACCTCACCTCTTCAGAAGTCTTTCTCACTGCTCTCCTTAACTCAAAAAGCCTCAGGATGCAGCAATCAGTAGTCATCCTTTGGATAACTTATAGAGGCCTTAATTGCCTCATTCTGAACAGCTGAAGTTTTCCAACGCCCTAAACCTTTCTGGCTACCTCTGTAGCCAACACCTGGTAGTAATTGGTGTATTGTCTAAACAAGGCAGAAATGTATCTCCCGTCTGTGACAACACCCACAGATTTACCTGACTTCCTGTCACATACCCCCCCCTCTTGTTTCAACCCTAGAGTTGGGACAGAGGTTGCCAGGCACGCATGCACCCGGGACAACCCATCTGCATTACCCATTTTAACACCGGGGCGATGCGTTACCACAAAACTAAATTCCTGGAGGGACAGGAACCACCTATTTATTCTCCTATTGGTCTCTTTGTTCTGTGCCATCCACTTCAATGGGGCATGATCTGTCACCAGTTCAAACTGTCTACCCACGAGTTAGTACCGGAGAGAATCCAAAGCCCATTTCACCGCCAAACACTCTTTCTCAATGGTGGCATAATTCTCCTCATGGTACATAGCAGGGTATTCCTCCCCCTTGATAATCTGGGACAGTACAGCTCTTAACCCCACATTTGACGCATCTGTCTGAACCACAAAGTCCCGTGAAAAATCAGGCGAATTTAAAACTGGCTGACTACATAAGGCCTGTTTTAAAGCCTGAAAAGCTGTTTCTGCTTTGGGAGTCCATTTGGTCATGACAGACTCCTTCCCTTTGGTCAAATTGGTCAGGGGAGCAGCCTGTGAGGCAAAATGGGAGATAAAGCGGCGATAATAACCCGCGATCCCCAAAAATGCACAAACCTGTTTCTTGTTGGTGGGGCGTGGCCAATCCTGAATAGCCTCAATTTTTTTTATTTGGGGCTTGATTAGACCTCTTCCAATGGTATACACCAGATACTTCGCCTCTTCTAGCCCAAGGGTACATTTTTTTGGATTGGCTGTAAACCCGGCTTTCCAGATGGAATCCAACACAGTCTGAACTTTTGATAAGTGTGAGTCCCAATCCTCACTGTGGATGACAATGTCATCGAGGTATGCAGCAGCATAGGCTCGATGAGGCCAAAGGGTCTTATCCATGGTGCGTTGAATTGTGGCGGGAGCATTCTGTAACCCAAAAGGCATCCTCCGATATTGGAAAGATCCGTCTGGAGTTACAAATGCTGTTTTCTTCCTGGCCGACTCCAAGAGAGGAATTTGCCAATAACCCCTGGTCAGGTCTAACGTCGTCATGTACCGGGCAGTGCCTAGGCGATCAATCAGTTCATCTATGCGGGGCATAGGATAGGTGTCAAACTTAGTGATTTTATTTAGGCGGCGAAAGTCATTACAAAACCGCCAACTTCCATCTGGTTTGGGCACTAAGACAATGGGACTGGACCAATCACCTCCTGTTGCTAAGTTTTGGACAGAGTCTCCGCTATCCCAACTTCAGGGACAGCCAGGTTAAATGGAGCAGAAAATCAGGTAGTCTTAGCGACCAAGGACTCTCTATCCTTCCATGGTTTCAACAAGTTCACGTGATAGAGCTGCTCAGGTTTTCGTCTTTCTGGTTGGCTAATTTTATAATTCACCACCCCCATTTTCTCCAACACTTCATAGGGACCCTGCCATTTGGCTAGGAATTTACTTTAGACTGTGGGGACCAGTGCCAACACCCTATCACCAGGTGCAAAGGAACGGACCTTGGCCCCACGATTGTAAATCCTTTGTTGAGACAATTGGGCTTGGGCTAAATGTTCCTTCACAATCGGCATCACTTGGGCAGTTCTATCTTGCATTTGGGCCACATGTTCAATCACACTTCAATGCGGCGAACTCTCTCTCCCATGTTCCTCTGGCAATGTCCAATAGGCCCCGGGGGTGCCTCCCATACAGTAGCTCAAACGGAGAGAACCCTGTGGACTATTGGGGAACCTCTCTTATGGCAAACATCAGATAAGGGAGCAGATAATCCCAATTCTTCCCGTCTTTATCCACCACCTTCCTCAACATTTGTTTTAAAGTTTTATTAAACCTTTCCACTAACCCGTCTGTTTGAGGGTGATATACTGATGTACGTAATTGGGTCACTTTCAGGAGTTTACAAAGTTATTTTGTCACCCTAGACATAAACGGGGTGCCCTGGTCAGTTAGGACTTCCTTAGGAAGACCCACACGGCTGAAAACCTGAAATAACTCTTTGGCAATGGTTTTAGCAGAGGTGTTTTGGAGAGGAATCGCTTCTGGGTAACGGGTGGCATAGTCCATTATTACCAAGATGTGCTGGTGCCCTCTAGTGGACTTCAGTAAGGGGCCAACCAAGTCCATGGCAATCCTCTCAAAAGGGACCTCGATAATGGGCAGGGGTACCAACGGACTGCGGAAATGTGGCATGGGTGCAGTAATCTGACACACTGGACAGGAAGAGCAATACAATTCCACTTCATTAGTGATCCCAGGCCAATAAAACCTCTGGGTGATCCTCTCCCGGGTTTTTTCTGCTCCCAAATGTCCCCCAAGAATGTGCCCATGGGCCAGTTCCAAAACTATCTTGCGGTACGGTTTAGGCACTACCAGTTGCTCAATGTCCTCTATCCTCTGTGACACTCGATATAACAGGTCCCTTTCAATAATGAAGTAAGGGAGGGCAACCCTCTCATCAGGGTGAACTAACTCCCCATCTATCTTTACTACATTCTCCCGGGCTCTTAGCAATGTGGGGTCCCTCAATTGCTCAGTGATAACATTTTTTCTGTGCACCTCAAAGTCATCAAACCCTATCGGCCGCTGTTCCTCTTCTGAGGTAGCAGGCTCCTCCTTAGGGACTGGTGTTTACCCTGCTAAGACTGAGAATGAAAACTCAGGAGAATCCTCACAGTTAGAGGTTTCTGGAGTAGATGTTTCAGGCTCAGAAGAACCACCTACTGGGGAATCCCAGAACTTTGGGAAATCCCTTCCCACAATGGCGTCATGTGGCAGTTTGGGAACTAAACCCGCCTTGTGACACAAGTTACCGAGGGAGGTTTCAAAGGAAACCATAGTCACCGGATATTCTCCAGTGTCCCCATGTACACAAACTACAGCCATTTTCCTAGGATGTAAGGTTTTTCCCACCACTAGATCACTTTTCACTAAGGTGACCAGGCTACCTGAATCCAACAATACTACAACATCTTTACCATCTAAGCACATTTTACATAAAGGTTTCTCATTTCCCTTTTTCTGCAGTGCATGTGGTTGCAAAAAGGGACTGTCGTCTCTGTCAGAAAGTCACACTGCATGGGTTCATCACCCGCTGGGCAAACCGCTGCTACATGTCCCACTTCCCGGCAACGGTAACAAATCAATCTTCTGGTCCTCTCCTGTGGGATGGGTCTTCCAGGCCGCTCTCGCCAAACATTAGCAGTAGTCCCGATAATACCTCTAGTTGCTCTTTGGTCCCTCTCTCCACCCCCATCCCTTGATGCAGTCTTACCTATAGGTGGGGAGGGTCTGGTCTTGGGGTGGAAAGTCTGTGCGTCTCTGGTGGAAGAGGACAAATTCTCTGTTGTTAGGTACCTTTTCGACCAGGTCTACAAGTTTATCTGCAGTTTCCGGACCACCATGGTGCACCTATTTCTGCAGGGTGTTAGGAAGAGACCTAAGAAATTTGTTTATGACTACTCGCTCCAAAATTTTTGGTCCGGACAGAGTTTCTGGCTGCAGCAATTTCTTAGCCAAATGCATGAGGTCATACATCTGCGACCGAGGTGGCTTCCTCAGCTGATAACTCCAATTGTGGACCCGCTGAGCGCGGACATCCAGGGTGTTACATCAAAATGTGCCAATATTTCCTCTTTTAACCGATCATAGTTTTTTGCGTCTGCAAGCTCCAAATGAAAATATGCCTTTTGGGCTTCTCCAGATAATAGGGGGGCCACTAGTCCAGCCAACTTTTCTTTAGGCCAATTCTCTTTTTCCGCTGTTCTCTCAAACATGGTCAGAAACCTCTCAGGGTCATCTTCTGCAGTCATCTTTGGCAATAAGTGTCTTACCCGAAAAGTCACGATGGCCTCCATTTGCTGCTGGTGTCTCTGTTCCAAGCCTGCAATGCTCTCTCGGTGAGGTGCAAGGCTCTCTTGGTGAGCTGCAAGGCTCTCTTGGTGAGCCTGTTGTTGAGCTGCAAGGCTCCGCTGCAAACCTGCATTTGTCTGCTGTTGATTTGCATTTGCTATAGCCAGCTGTTTCAGTATTTCCTCCATTTTGGGTTTACTTTAACTGCCCGCGGCACTCCACCATGTGTAAGGGGTTAGCTCGGTAGCGCGGGTGTGTGACCCCCTGGATGAGTTCACTACACACTGAACTATACAGAGAGGCAGCCGAAGACGGTTGAAAACAAAGGGCCAGATTCGGAAAGGCCGCGCGCAAAGTTGCGGCGGCGTAACTTTTCTTATTTACGTTAAGCCGCCGCAACTTAACACGCAAGTGCTGTATTCACAAAGCACTTGCGTGTGAAGTTGCGGCGGCGTAGCGTAAACTGGGCGGCCTAATTCAAATTCGGCGGGTAGGGGGCGTCTCCTATTTAAATTAGGCGCGTCCACGCGCCGAACGTACTGCGCATGCGTCGACCATTGTAAAATCCCAGTGCGCATGCTCCGAAATATGACGGTGTTTTCGACGTGAACGTAATCAACGTAAATCCCCAATAATGGACGAGTTGCGCAAACGACGTAAAAATGTTCAAATTTTCCGTGGTCACGGCGTCTATACTTAACATAGGATGCACCTGCTATGGGCAGCTTTATCTTTAAGCCGGGAAAACCCTTACGTAAACGGCGTAAAGTGACTGCGTCGGGCCCGCGTACGTTCGTGAATTGGCGTATCTCGCTGATTTACATATTCTCGGCGTAAATCAGCGGGAACGCCCCCGGCGTCCATTTTAAAACTGCATTTAAGATCCGACGGTGTAATACAATTACGCCTGTCGGATCTTCAATGCAAACCGGCGTATCTTGTTTTCTGAATACAGAAAACAAGATACGCCGGCGCAAAGTGTGAGTTATGCCGGCGTATCACTGATACGCCGGCATAACTCTTTCTGAATCTGGCCCAAAGAGTTTGGTTTATTCTTCCATATTGCTGGAAACAAGTGCAAGCATCCAAACAGCATAAACAAAACAAAACATTAAAAAAATCCTGGCCACTTGGGGCGTCTACCTTCACCACACAGGAACCTATCTATGGAGTCTGGCACAGCCTACTGCTGGGCAGACACTGCTGGTCATACAGCAGAGAAACAATAGTCTTTTTGATTTTTATCACACAGAAAAATCAACAACCACCTCACCTCTTCAGAAGTCTTTCTCACTGCTCTCCTTAACTCAAAAAGCAGGATGCAGCAATCAGTAGCCATCCTTTGGATAACTTATAGAGGCCTTAATTGCCTCATTCTGAACAGCTGAAGTTTTCCAAATCCCTAAACCTTTCTGGCTATTTTTGCAGCTGACACCTAATAGTAATTGGTAAATTGTCTAAACAAGGCAGAAATGTATCTCCCGTCTGTGACAACACCCACAGATTTACCTGACTTCCTGTCACAAGGTGTATAGGCATTCTCTGGTATATGGGTTTCTTCAGGTGTATGGGCATTCTGTGGTATATGGGTTTCTTCAGGTGTATGGGTATTTTCAGATGTATGGGTATTTTCTGGTATATGGGTTCCTTCAGGTGTATGGGCATTCTGTGGTATATGGGTTTCTTCAGGTGTATGGGCATTTTCTGGTATATGGGTTTCTTCAGGTGTATGGGCATTCTGTGGTGTATGGGTTTCTTCAGGTGTATGGGCATTCTCTGGAATATGGGTTTCTTCAGGTGTTTGGGCATTCTGTGGTATATGGGTTTCTTCAGGTGTATGGGTATTTTCTGGTATATGGGTTTCTTCAGGTGTATGGGCATTCTGTGGTGTATGGGTTTCTTCAGGTGTATGGGCATTCTCTGGTATATGGGTTTCTTCAGGTGTATGGGTATTTTCTGGTATATGGGTTTCTTCAGGTGTACGAGCAAGCTCCCGTATGTGGCAATTCTCAGTATATTGGTATCGTCATGTGTGTAGATGGCTTTCAATATGTAGGTATGCTCAGGTGTATGGGCACATTCCAGCATTCTCAGGTGTACAGACACGTTCCAATATACTGGTAGCCTCAGGTGTATGAGCAGGCTTCATTATATGGGCATCCTCAGGTTTATAGGTGTGCTTCAGTATACAGGCATTGTCAGGTGTACGGACAGGGTATAGTATATATTTTACATATATGTTTTACATATATATTGTACAGTCACATCGGTTTCTGCCCTCAAAGAGCTTACAATCTAAGGTCCCCAAGTCACATTCAATACATACACATACTGGGGCCAATTTAGACATGAACCCATTAACCTACCAGCATGTCTTTGGAGTGTGGGAGGAAACTGGAGTACCCAGAGGAAACCCACGCAGGCACAGGGAGAACATGCAAACTCCAGGCAGGTAGTGCTGTCGTTGATATGAGCGTGCATCACTATATAGGCAGACTCTAGTATATGGATATCCTCAGGTGTCAAGGAAGCCTCAAGTCTAGTGTATGGGTATACAGGTATTCTCAGGTGTATGGGCAGTCTCCAGTTTGTGGTTATCATCACATGTATTGGCAGGCTCCAGTATATGGATATCTTTAGGCGTATGGGCAGGCTTCAGTATGTGGGTATCCTCCGATGTATGGGCAGACCCCGGTATGTGGGTATCCTCAGATCATGCTGGACATGCTCCAGGATATGGATATGTTGAGGTGTATGGGCATGCCCCACTGTATGGATGTGTTGAGGTGTATGGGCATTCTCCAGTATATGGATATGTTGAGGTGTATGGGCATACTCCAGTATATGGATATGTTGAGGTGTATGGGCATACTCCAGTGTATGGATATGTTGAGGTGTATGGGCATACTCCAGTGTATGAATATGTTGAGGTGTATGGGCATTCTCCAGTATATGGATATGTTGAGGTGTATGGGCATTCTCCAGTATATGGATATGTTGAGCTGTATGGGCATGCGCCAGTATATGGATATGTTGAGGTGTATGGGCATACTCCAGTGTATGGATATGTTGAGGTGTATGGGCATGCCCCACTGTATGGATATGTTGAGGTGTATGGGCATTCTCTAGTATATGGATATGTTGAGGTGTATGGGCATTCTCCAGTATATGGATATGTTGAGGTGTATGGGCATTCTCCAGTATATGGATATGTTGAGGTGTATGGGCATACTCCAGTATATGGATATGTTGAGGTGTATGGGCATTCTCCAGTGTATGGATATGTTGAGCAGTACTCGCATGCGCCAGTATATGGATATGTTGAGGTGTATGGGCATGCTCCAGTGTATGGATATGTTGAGCAGTACTCGCATGCGCCAGTATATGGATATGTTGAGGTGTATGGGCATGCTCCAGTGTATGGATATGTTGAGCAGTACTCGCATGCGCCAGTATATGGATATGTTGAGGTGTATGGGCATGCTCCAGTGTATGGATATGTTGAGCAGTACTCGCATGCGCCAGTATATGGATATGTTGAGGTGTATGGGCATTCTCCAGTATATGGATATGTTGAGGTGTATGGGCATTCTCCAGTATATGGATATGTTGAGGTGTATGGGCATACTCCAGTATATGGATATGTTGAGGTGTATGGGCATACTCCAGTGTATGGATATGTTGAGGTGTATGGGCATGCCCCACTGTATGGATATGTAGAGGTGTATGGGCATTCTCCAGTATATGGATATGTTGAGGTGTATGGGCATTCTCCAGTATATGGATATGTTGAGGTGTATGGGCATACTCCAGTATATGGATATGTTGAGGTGTATGGGCATACTCCAGTGTATGGATATGTAGAGGTGTATGGGCATGCCCCACTGTATGGATATGTTGAGGTGTATGGGCATTCTCCAGTATATGGATATGTTGAGGTGTATGGGCATACTCCAGTGTATGGATATGTTGAGCAGTACTCGCATGCGCCAGTATATGGATATGTTGAGGTGTATGGGCATGCTCCAGTGTATGGATATGTTGAGCAGTACTCGCATGCGCCAGTATATGGATATGTTGAGGTGTATGGGCATGCTCCAGTGTATGGATATGTTGAGCAGTACTCGCATGCGCCAGTATATGGATATGTTGAGGTGTATGGGCATGCTCCAGTGTATGGATATGTTGAGCAGTACTCGCATGCGCCAGTATATGGATATGTTGAGGTGTATGGGCATGCTCCAGTGTATGGATATGTTGAGCAGTACTCGCATGCGCCAGTATATGGATATGTTGAGGTGTATGGGCATGCTCCAGTGTATGGATATGTTGAGCAGTACTCGAATGCGCCAGTATATGGATATGTTGAGGTGTATGGGCATGCTCCAGTGTATGGATATGTTGAGCAGTACTCGCATGCGCCAGTATATGGATATGTTGAGGTGTATGGGCATGCTCCAGTGTATGGATATGTTGAGCAGTACTCGCATGCGCCAGTATATGGATATGTTGAGGTGTATGGGCATGCTCCAGTGTATGGATATGTTGAGCAGTACTCGCATGCGCCAGTATATGGATATGTTGAGGTGTATGGGCATGCTCCAGTGTATGGATATGTTGAGCAGTACTCGCATGCGCCAGTATATGGATATGTTGAGGTGTATGGGCATGCTCCAGTGTATGGATATGTTGAGCTTGAGCAGTACTCGCATGCGCCAGTATATGGATATGTTGAGGTGTATGGGCATACTCCAGTGTATGGATATGTTGAGCAGTACTCGCATGCGCCAGTATATGGATATGTTGAGGTGTATGGGCATGCTCCAGTGTATGGATATGTTGAGATGTATGGGCAGGCTCAGTGTTGTCTCGTGGCCCTGGCAGTGCCCAGACCAGCTAGAGATAAGTAGGTAATAATGCAATTGAACATTCTCGGCAGGGCAGGAAAGACCGTTTATTTCTGATAAGCGCCATGACATTGAACATGCTGTGGAAGGAGGGGTACAGCAATCCCCAGAACATACCTAGAATGTGGACATTCTGTTTCCAAGAGCTTACAGTCTGCCAGGGAAACTGAGACTGCAGGGTTTGTATTTTCACATCGGTAATGTTACATACAATAAATGTTCTTGAAGGTCGGGTATTGGCAGGGCCGTCCTAATAGCATCTTGGGCTCCTGGGCAAAGTAATGCTCTGGGGCCCCTACAATGATGACAGTGCAGGTAAACGGACATCAAGTAGGTAGGAGGCAGCCTGCCTTCCCTGTGCATCTATCACTCAGTGCTATCAAGGGGCCCCCAATTTCGGGGCGGCGTGGGCTCAAGGACCAGATGCTTGGGGCAAAGTGCAGGGGCCCCCCATGCATCTGGGGCCCCTGGGCAGTGCCCAGGTGTGCCCTCTCATTAAGACAGCCCTGGGTATTGGAGATGATAGATTTTGGACCGTTGACAGTTGTTGTGTTGTATATCAGTCATTGGACCTGTCGGAGTGGATTCCAGACAGTATGTACTATCACTGCTTGTGTCAGTAATTTGGGGGTTAACGCACAGATCCTAAACGATTTACCAGAAATATTCTAAATGTAAACGGGAATTTCTTGGCGAAGACACCGCCGCAGCTGCTTCCAAACAATAAATTCATCCAATGATAATTTGAAGTCATTTTTACCCCCCCCCCCCCCCCCCCCCCCCTCGTCTCCCCAGACATTCATATTCTTCTAAATTTTCTACATAGAATTGCCTCGTGTCCCTTTAAGCCGCGCTCAGAGCCGCCCAGATGAGCTGCGGCTGCTCGTAGTAGTCATGCTTGACTTATTTTTAGAATTATTTTGGATCCTTCGCTTTTGTGCTAGCTGACAGCTGGGCTTCGGTAAAATCTCACCGCAGGGGGACCTCTGCTGGCCACGTCCGGGTACTGCACATGTCCTCCTCAAGGACACGAGCGGTCTGGACCTTTCCTTCACGAAGACGGTGACATTGCCGCTGTCTTGGCTCCCACAGGTCGGCACAGTTCCAATCTGATTCCCTCCTCCAGGAATTGCTTCTTCCATTCAGACGGCAGATCATTATTTTTCTGGCTGCGCTGTGTGGTTTGTGGTTTTTACCACCGTGTCACCTGACCATGTAGAAACGTCTCTTATGTGGCGTCAGCAGGAATGAGATGCAGATTGGGGAAATGTTTTGTCCCGCAATTCGTTTTCTGGTTATCAGTTATCAGCCGGGGGGGCAAGATTTCAGCTCTAAGCCCACAATCACGTTTTTTTGCACGTGTTTTTATTTTTGCAGATTTTGTTGGGTGCGTAGGCCGCGTTCCACATTTAACATTGATGACATTTTGGTTTGTTTTCTTCACTAAAGTCTTATAAAGAAGAAAAACATTGTCCTGGTTAATGTACAGTGAGGGTGGTGGGATCTGCATATGTATTACACCTCCAAAGGGTTAAAAAAGGTCAAAGGGACCCCCACCCCCACAATGTATGATAACACAATACACAATCTGTAGTGCAAAAAAAATTAGAAAAAAGATCACTAAACTAAAAGGGGGGGTTAAAAAAGAAAGGCATTGTACAGCCCGGCCACCTGCATCCTAACAACCAATGACAGACATGGGCACAGTATCATTGGTCTCTAAAAAGCTGGTGACTTGGCATCCAAAGAACCAAAGTGGGGCTGCAAAAATAGGGTGGCAGCTAGGAAGGGGGTGTTTATGGTGGTGGCAAAACAGGTGCCCCCAAACACCATAATAACCAGTTGCGTTTGTTTGGCCTAGGCACCTGCACATTGTCATTGGTTGCTAGGGCCCTGCTGGCTGGGCCACATTGCGCCATTTGTTGCTGTACCAGCTTCTTTGCACCCAAAGGGAAGGGGGGGGGGGGGGCTAGGGCACTGGCAGTTGGTTTTTGGACAGTGGTTTTGGTTGCTAGGATGCTAGCAGGCAGGCCACAGCGTCATTGAGTGCTGTGATGGCAACCAAAAGGGAGGGTGGCAAAAATGGACCTGCACATAACTAATGACAGTGCACAATCCAGCTACCTGCTTTCTAACAGCACAGACGCACAGCATCTTTGGTTTATAGGATGCTGGGCGCCGGCCCACAGCATCATTGGTTGCTTTGCTGGCATCTTGGCAACCAAAGGGGTAAGCTGCAAAAATGGGAGTGGCATCCATAAAGGGGGTGTGCATGGTGGTGACAGCCTTAAAGGGTGGGGTGGCAAAAATGGGTGCCCCAGGCACCCACCTGCACCGTAACATCCAATAGCATTTGTTCAGCCTAGCCATCTGCACATTGTCATTGGGTGCTGGTGGCTGGCCCACAGTGTCATTGGTTGCTGTGCCAGCTTCCTTGCACCCAAAGGCGGCGGGGGGGGGGCATATACAAATGGGATGGCAAAAATGGCCTATAATTGACCTAGGCACACTCCTGCACCTCCAGCACTGAATGTATGTAATGGTAAGGGGTGCTGGGGTGTGCAGGAGGGTTAATTGATGCTGGTTGCTGGAAGATCTATTATCACTGGGGTGGGATCTATTGTTGAAGGAGGAATCTTTTTTTTTTCCTTGGGTGGTCTTGTGTTGCTTGGAGGGATTTACTGTTGAAGAGGGTTCTATTGCTGGCCGCTGGAGGAGAGCTTTTGTTGCTGGCAGGGTCTATTGTTCCTAGGATGAATCTATTTTTGCTGATGGGGGTATTTTGTTGCAGGAGACCTATTGTTGCTGGGGGGAGCTATTGTTCCTAGAGGGGTCTTTTGTTGCTGGGGGGAATCTATTATTGTTGGCTACTGGAGGGTCTTTTAATGCTGGCTGCTGGTAGATCTCTTGTTGCTGTCAGTGTCTATTGTTTCTGGGGTGGATGTTTTGTTGCTGAGGGTATTTTGTTGAAGGGTCCATATTGTTGCTGGGGGGATCTATTGTTGCTGAAGGGGATTCATGGTTGCTGGCTACTGGAGGGTCTATTAACGATGACTGCTGTGGGAGATCTTTTATTGCTAGCAGAGCTCTATTGTTCCTGGGGTAGAACTATTGTTGCTGGGGGGGAGATATTTTGTTGCAGGTGATGTATTCTTGCTGAAGGGTTCTATTGTTGCTGGAGGGGATCTTTTGTTGATGGCTACTGTAGGGCCTAATAATCCTGGCTACTGGGAGACCTCACAGATGAGCTCCATGCTCCATCAGAAAAAAATACAAAGACTGTAGCTTCTGAGGCCGCGTACACACGATCGAACATGTCCGCTGAAACTGGTTTGCCGACCAGTTTCAGCGGACATATCCGATCGTGTGTACGACCTAGCGGACAGGTTTTTCCAGCGGACAAATTTCAAAGCATAAAAGAAAACAGGATGCGCTGAAAATTATTATTAACAAAAAAACACACTTAGTGTCCATGGGTAGTCATCATAAACTACTAAACCAAAAATAGTGTCCATAAGTGATAAACTAGAGGGTTAATGTCCAACTGATCCTACTTGGACCAGTAATGAATATATTAATATAATTGAAAAAACACCAGTGAGAAAAATTGTGTTGTTAACAATAAACGTGGTGACATTCAAGGAAGTGCTGATAGTAGATCCTCCACCATACGGAAAGTACTAACTGCTTACCGGAACGCCGGTGGTCTCTTAACAAAAAGAGGACCCCAGAAAGCATATGTATATCCAATGGAGGAAGATGGTAGACCAGGTGAGATATCGATCCCCTTCAGATTGGACACTCGGAACCAAAGGCCGGAACGCCGGTGGTCTCTTAACAAAAAGAGGACCCCAGAAAGCATATGTATATCCAATGGAGGAAGATGGTAGACCAGGTGAGATATCGATCCCCTTCAGATTGGACACTCGGAACCAAAGGCCAGGGAAAAACAAAAAAGGCCACAATAGTGTAACAATGTCTTAAAAATTTATTTTAAAAGAAGCCAAAAACACACTTACATAAAATAAAAGCAAACAGGCATGTCAGTGGTATGCTGGGACTCCGGCCGGAAGCGATCCATGCAAAATACTTGACCCGTCCAAACGAGGTATGGGAAGAGGTAAAACAGCGGGGGATGAACCGATGAGAAACACTATCCCGCCCGACCGGTTTCGCGACAAATCGCTTAATCATGGGGGCACTAAGGGGCATTAAGCGATTTGTCGCGAAACCGGTCGGGCGGGATAGTGTTTCTCATCGGTTCATCCCCCGCTGTTTTACCTCTTCCCATACCTCGTTTGGACGGGTCAAGTATTTTGCATGGATCGCTTCCGGCCGGAGTCCCAGCATACCACTGACATGCCTGTTTGCTTTTATTTTATGTAAGTGTGTTTTTGGCTTCTTTTAAAATAAATTTTTAAGACATTGTTACACTATTGTGGCCTTTTTTGTTTTTCCCTGGCCTTTGGTTCCGAGTGTCCAATCTGAAGGGGATCGATATCTCACCTGGTCTACCATCTTCCTCCATTGGATATACATATGCTTTCTGGGGTCCTCTTTTTGTTAAGAGACCACCGGCGTTCCGGCCTTTGGTTCCGAGTGTCCAATCTGAAGGGGATCGATATCTCACCTGGTCTACCATCTTCCTCCATTGGATATACATATGCTTTCTGGGGTCCTCTTTTTGTTAAGAGACCACCGGCGTTCCGGTAAGCAGTTAGTACTTTCCGTATGGTGGAGGATCTACTATCAGCACTTCCTTGAATG
Source organism: Rana kukunoris (assembly GCA_029574335.1). Classification (NCBI taxonomy): domain Eukaryota; kingdom Metazoa; phylum Chordata; class Amphibia; order Anura; family Ranidae; genus Rana; species Rana kukunoris. The sequence goes on from CM056059.1 coordinate 168,334,440, forward strand.
TCACCACGTTTATTGTTAACAACACAATTTTTCTCACTGGTGTTTTTTCAATTATATTAATATATTCATTACTGGTCCAAGTAGGATCAGTTGGACATTAACCCTCTAGTTTATCACTTATGGACACTATTTTTGGTTTAGTAGTTTATGATGACTACCCATGGACACTAAGTGTGTTTTTTTGTTAATAATAATTTTCAGCGCATCCTGTTTTCTTTTTTGCTATTTGTTTATCTGTATTTGTAACTACAGTCAGGTGCAGCTTTTTTTGAGTTTCTAATTTCACTTTAGATCACCAGCACTTCGTTGCTTTGTTGTGTTTTTTGTTTCTTTGCTTGCCTTAGCGCAGTTGACCTTCTCTTTTTTCAAATTTCAAAGCATGCTTTGAAATTTGTTCGCTGGAAACCTGTCCGTCGGAGATGTCCGCTGGTTAGTACAACTAACCAGCGGACATAAATCTCCCGCATGCGCCGAATGGATTCGATGCATGCGTGGAAGTATTTTACTTCCTGGATTGGTGACGTGGCGGTGTCAACGTCACCGCCACGTCACCGTGTTATCCGTCCGAGGGGATTTTGGTCTGATGGTGTGTACACGCCATCAGACCAAATATCCGAGGAGACATGTCCGCTGAAAACGGTCCGTCGGACATGTTTGAGCGGACATGTCTCCTCGTCTGTAAGCGGCCTGACTTTTAATATAAGGACACTTACCTGTGCAGGGATCCTCGCTTGAGCCGATTCTTCATTCAGCTCCAGGTGCAGGCGTCGACATTTGTAGTAAAGGAAACGGGAAGTAAAGCCTTGCGGCTTCACAGCCTGTTTCCTACTGCACATGCGAGAGCTGCGCTGCGCCTTATGAATGGTCCCGCAGTCTTCTGGAACCTGTGATGTGTCCTAGAAGGCTGTGGGGGAAGGGGGTAGAATTTCTGGCTCAGATTGGCACAAGGATCTGAGGCAGAAGTGGGTACCTGTCAAAACCAGGAATCAGTTCCTCCCCATCCCCCAAAAAAGTGCCAAATGTGGCAGTGGAGGGGGGGAGTGTGCAAACAAGCGGAACGTCCCTTTTTGGGTGGAGCTCCACTATAAGCTCCAGTCAGTGACTTTGCCTATGCTAAGATGATGTCATGAGTCTACTGCAGGCAGAAGGAAGCATTTCCTCAGTCCCCCCCCCACCCCAATTTCTTCCAGCGATCAGGCTGCAACATTGCAACTTTGTTACAGCTGGGACTTATCTGTGTCAGACATTTGTAAACAAAAACTGCATTCTCAATGATGTCTGAATAAAAATGGTGCCATCCTTTCGGAGAGAAAAGCAGATGAAGGCATTGTCTATGAGAGATAGTAAACACCTGGGAGTATACAAAAATATCCAATGTCAATTCCAGTTTACCCTCAGTGCGACCCCCTAACCTTTTAACCTGGACCTGACCCTCAATGACAACCCTTGGTTTGAACTCAACGCAAACTTTAAACCCCAGGCACAATTTTAGCCACCATAGTGGTAAATGATCACAGCGATACTAAGGGTGAAAATACCATCACATTGAAGATGGCGTGTGATAAAAGTCCTGACACCCGCTGACAATGCGACAAATCTCTGTGCCAGAGTGAAATCCCCCCGAGCAGCTCCTTTTTTTAAAATATATTTAAAGCTAAACTTGATTCCGCTATATTTTGTCCTCATTGGTTCCTGATGTTCTATATTGTACATATTGATCACCTCCACCTTCTCTTATAATGAATATTATATGATGGAGGAGATAATTTGGTGCTGCCGGTCCTGGCTCTTTTCTCCTTGTTGTACCGGATAAGATAGATGGACGTTGGAGACCCGCAGCTCCAGGAGATTTGGACATCCATGTAACCAGGAGAACATCAATACTAAGACAATAGAACCATTTCTAGATAAAAATGCTGACTCTATTTATATGTTAATATCGGTTCCCTATTAACAGCCTCTGGTCCAAGAAGGAGTCCTATATGGCAGCATCCCCCTCCCCAGGGTCTTCCGACCTCCTCAGAACACAGCAGGTTCTTCTGGAGAGTATTACCACATGGCCTTCAAACCCACTTCTCACAATGTGCACTGATATCAGCCAATCAGATCCCATTCTTTACTGTTCAGAATGCTGTAAGATACAACCTGGTTAACCACTGTGGGGTAAAGCTCCTCCCACCAGTATATTTAATAAACAGTGTCGTTGGAGAACCGTGTTTAATATGGGACCACCCATGATTGGCATCTCCTCTTTATCTCTGTATGCCCAATGTGTGAAAGATCTCAGATTTCCTTTATCTGTATGCCCAGTGTGTGAAAGATCTCATATTTTATTTATCTCTATGCCCAGTGTGTGAAAGATCTCAGAATTTCCTTTATCTGTAGGTCCAGTGTGTGAAAGATCTCAGACTTTTTTTTTCTGTATGTCCAGTGTGTAAAAAAATCTCAGAATTTCCTTTTATTTGTATGCCCAGTGTGTGAAAGATCTCAGAATTTCCTTTATCTGTATGTCCAGTGTGTGAAAGATCTCAGAATTTCCTTCTTCTGTATGTCCAGTGTGTGAAAGATCTCAGAATTCCCTTTATCTGTATGCCCAGTGGGTGAAAGATCTCAGAATTTCCTTTATCTGTATGTCCAGTGTGTGAAAGATCTGAGTTTCCTTTATCTGTATGTCCAGTGGGTGAAAGATCTCAGAATTTTCTTTTTCTGTATGCCCAGTGTGTGAAAGATCTCAGATTTCCTTTATCTGTATGCCCAGTGTGTGAAAGATCTCAGATTTCCTTTATCTGTATGCCCAGTGTGTGAAAGATCTCAGATTTCCTTTATCTGTATGCCCAGTGTGTGAAAGATCTCACAATTTTCTTTTATCTGTATGTCCAGTAGAGCTGCACGATTAATCGTCAAGAATCGTTATCGCGATCTTTTTCCCATTGCAATTCTTGATACAGGGTTTCACGATCTTTGACATGAAAATAATTTTCTCTCTGCACTTTGGTATGCAAAGAATTTCCTGTCTGCTCTCAGTATGTAAATTAGGATATAGGAATTTTTAACCACTTAAACACCAAACCTTTTTCTGACAGCTCTTTTCAAGTTAAAGCGGAGTTCCACCCTTAAAACCACTTTCTTTCATCCCATCCAGCATACTGGCGTCAGCGCCAGTATGCTGTTTTTTTTTTTTTTTTTTTTTTAATCCATGTACTTACTTTATAATAGATCATTTAATTTTGGGTGCACCGCGGTGTATGTCGCCGCTATAAGGCGTCACGCCTTCCGGAAACAGCCGACTAGCGTTCGGCTCTTCTCGGCGCCCACGCACAGACCCAGAAGCTGACTGCGCAGGCGCCGTATATAGCCGCGTCACGCCTTCCGGAAATAGCCGACTAGCGTTCGGCTCTTCTCGGCGCCTGCGCACAGACCCAGGAGCTGACTGCGCAGGCGCCGTAAATAGCCGGTCCTAGTTCGGCTTTTTTCGGAGGGCGTGACGCGGCTATATACGGCGCCTGCGCAGTCAGCTACTGGGTCTGTGCGTAGGCGCCGAGAAGAGCCGAATGCTAGTCGGCTGTTTCCGGAAGGCATGACGCTTTATAGCGGCGACATACACCGCGGTGCGCCCAAAATTAAATGATCTATTATAAAGTAAGTACATGGATTAAAAAAAAACAAAAAAAAACAGCATACTGGCGCTGACGCCAGTATGCTGGATGGGATGAAATAAAGTGGTTTTAAGGGTGGAACTCCGCTTTAAAATCATTTTTTTTGCTAGAAAATTACTTAGAACCTCCAAAGATTATATAACTTTTTAGTAAAGACCCTACAGAATAAAATGGCGGTTGTTGCAATATTTTATGTTGCACTGTATTTGCGCAGCAGTTTTTTAAATGCATTTTTTTTTTATTACTTTAACTACTGTGCACCTACACCCCCTTCCTGCCCAGACAAAATTTAAGCTTCCGGCACTGCGTCGTTTTAACTGACAATTGCGCGGTCGTGCGACGTGGCTCCCAAACAAAATTGGCGTCCTTTTTTTCCCACAAATAGAGCTTTCTTTTGGTGGTATTTGATCACCTCTGCGTTTTTTATTTTTTGCGCTATAAACAAAAATAGAGCGTCAATTTTGAAAAAAATTCAATATTTTTTACTTTTTGCTATAATAAATAACCCCAAAAATATATAAAAAAAATATTTTTTTCCTCAGTTTAGGCCGATACGTATTCTTCTACATATTTTTGGTAAAAAAAAAATGCAATAAGCGTTTATCGATTGGTTTGCGCAAAATTTATAGTGTTTACAAAATAGGGGATAGTTTATGGCATTTTTTTTTTTTTTTTTTTACTATTAATGGCGGCGATCTGCGATTTTTTTATTGGGACTGCGACGTTATGGCGGACACTTCGGACACTTTTCTGACATTTTTGGGACCATTTACATTTATACAGTGAACAATGCTATAAATATGAATTGATTACTGTATAAATGTGACGGGCAGTGAAGGGGTTAACCAATAGGGGGCGGGGAAGGGGTTAAATGTGTGTCCTATGAGTGTTCTAACTGTAGGGGGAGGGGGGGTGACTTGGGGAGGTGACCGATTGTGTCCCTATGTACAAGGGACACAGCATCGGTCTCCTCTCCCTGACAGGACGTGGAGCTCTGTGTTTACATACAGAGCTCCACGTCCCCGCTCAGTTACTGGGCAATCGCGTGTGCCCGGCGGCGATCGTTGCAGCCGGGCACTCGCACCGGGATCCCAGCAGAGCGGCGGGTGCGCGCGCGGCTTTAAAAAGACATCACGTCATATGACGTGATGTCAGGACAATGGAGTCCTCTGCCCGCCGTCATTTGACGGTGGGCGGTGGACAAGTGGTTAAAGGGGTTGTAAAGACAAAAATATTTTCCTCTTAAATTAAAGTCTGACAGTAGCTGATAAAGTAAAAATTAATGTTTTGCATTATATCTAGTTTGATACCTGTTGAAATCGAGCTGTTTTTTTCACCTCCATCACTCCTGAATCGTTATTCTCACTGACTTCCTGGTTTGCGGTGCGCAATTATTCTTGCTACATCACGGCCTAATGGGAACTACAGTTCCCATTAGGCTTAGCCTAGATGCCTGTGAGGGATAAGAGAGCATCTTCACGCAGGACTGTAGTCATAGGGAGTGGGTGTGCACGTTCTGCTTTCCACCATGCAAAACGGCTGCTGGTGGAAAGCAAGAAGAGGAGAGACAGGAAATGGCATTTTCAAACCTGGATTACTGTATTTTCAAGGTCAAAAGGAAAAATGAGGTAAGTGATATTTAAATGCTCTAGCTTACAGCAATCAATCGATCTAATAAAAAACAAACCTTTAGTGTTCCTTTAATGAATAAAAAAAGAATAAAAAACTAGCCAGTAAAGTTAGCCCATTTTTTTTTGTATAAATGTAAAAGATTTTACGCCGTGAGAATCGTGAGAGAATCGTGATCTTCATTCTAAGCAAAAAAAAAATGTGATTCTCATTTTGGCCAGAATTGTGCAGCTCTAATGTCCAGTGTGTGAAAGATCTCAGAATTTCCTTTATTTGTATGCCCAGTATGTGAAAAATCTCAGAATTTCCTTTATCTGTATGTCCAGTGTGTGAAAGATCTCAAATTTCCTTCTTCTGTATGCCCAGTGTGTGAAAGATCTCAGAATTTCCTTCTTCTGTATGTCCAGTGTGTGAAAGATCTCATAATTTCCTTCTTCTGTATGCCCAGTGTGTGAAAGATCTCAGAATTTCCTTTATCTGTATGTCCAGTGTGTGAAAGATCTCATAATTTCCTTTATCTGTATGCCCAGTGTGTGAAAGATCTCATAATTTCCTTCTTCTGTATGTCCAGTGTGTGAAAGATCTCAGAATTTCCTTTATCTGTATGTCCAGTGTGTGAAAGATCTCAGAATTTCCTTTATCTGTATGTCCAGTGGGTGAAATATCTCAGAATTTCCTTTATCTGCATGCCTAGTGTGTGAAAGATCTCAGAATTTCCTTCTTCTGTATGCCCAGTGTGTGAAAGATCTCAGAATTTCCTTTATCTGTATGTCCAGTGGGTGAAAGATCTCAGAATTTCCTTCTCCATTCCTGGTGGCATTCCTTTACTTCCTCTCAGCTAAGACTATTTCTGCCTTCAATTCCCCGGTGTGTTTTCGGCGTTGCACTCCGCCATGTTCGATTAGCCATTAACGCCGCACCAAGTCTTCATTGTGGACTAAAGCGTCTTATAGATTGTCTCTGGATTCCGCTGGAGCTTTTTCCAGCCGCCAGATAATTGTCTCTCCCGGTACCTAGTATTGTTATTATTAAGTGCCTTCAAGTCAATGTCGGCTCCCGGTGACCACATTTACAGTGTTTCTTCAGGAGAATCTCGCTTCTGTTTGGCCTTACATTCTCACAGCAGAATGTTCATTATTTTTGTGATTGTAACTGATTGTCCTTTACTTTTCTCTTCACCTTCTCCAAACATAGTTGCCTTTTTATATGGAGCTGGTTCTTCTTACGTTATATCCAAAGTCAGATATCTTCAGCCCTGTCATCTGGGCTTCTGGTGAAAGGTTAAGTGGCCTAACTTCAAATAAGGTAGCCCCATAGCAAAATTCTGATCCTAGTACTGATTACTAAGTGGGAGGAGTCAGCCATCAATCTAATTACATGACCAGTCTGTTTTATATTGAGGAAGACTGCAGTCTTGGCGACACGTCCATTATGTATAGGAGAGTCAGTGAGGTGGATTAACTAAAGGCAAATAGACTGTGCACTTTGCAGTTGCTCCAGAGCTTAGCAGATGAGGAAAAGCTCTGCTGACTTCCATCATCCAATCACGTGCAAGCTGTTTTTTTATTTCCCTTGCATATGATTGGAAATTCTTTGCATAATGAAGGTTTACCTCATTTACTAAGCTCTGGAGCAACTGCGCTTAGAAAAGTGCCCAGTCTTATTTGCCTTCAGTAAATCCCCCTTATGAGTCTTAAGACAAACCTCACATTTTCAGGGGATGCTTATAATATAACTCCTGACTCTGTGCAAGCTGCTTGTTAAAATCGGTTATTTTCTCAAACATTATTATATCGTTTTTTTTTTTTTTTTTTATATAATTGAGTAGGGGGGGGGGACTTCCGATGGCCTAGGCCAGAGGTCTCCATACTTTCTAAACAAAGGCCCAGTTTACAGTGCTTTAGATTTTAGGGGGGACTGGAGCGTGGCCAGTGGGAGTAGAAAATGCCCCAGCACCAGTGGGAGAAAACAATGTCCCATCTTTGCTATTGGGGAAATATTGTTGGTGTCAGTGGATGGAATAGTGCCCCGTGGTTGGTGTCAGTGGGAGGAGTAGTGCCCCATCATTGGTGTTAGTGGGAGGTATAGAGCCCTATCATTGGTGTTAGTGGGAAGAATAGTGCCCCATCATTGGTGTCAGTGGGAAGAATAGTGCCCCATCATTGGTGTCAGTGGGAGGAATAGTGCCCCATCATTGGTGTCAGTGGGAGGAATAGTGCCCCATCCTTGGTGTCAGTGGGAGGAATAGTGTCCCATCATTGGTGTCAGTGGGAGGAATAGTGCCCCATCATTGGTGTCAGTGGGAAGAATAGTGCCCAATCATTGGAGTCAGTGAGAGGAAAAGTGCACCATCATTGCTGACATTTCTGCCCCATTGTTAGTGCCAGTGGGAGGAATAGTACTCAAAGAGCCAGATAGGGGGATGCAGAGGGCCGCAGTTTGGAGACCACGGGCCTAGGTGGTCAGAGCAGAAGTGAGAGTGGGAAACTGTCAAAATCGGGTACCCACTCATCCATGTCTTTATGGATCTTGCTCTGTGCACTGGTCCAAATCATTTGGTGGAGGGGGGATTATGGTGTGGGGTTGTTTTTCAGGGGTTGGACTTGGCCCCTTAGCTCCAGTGAAGGGAACTCTTAGGCCGCGTACACACGATCAAATCTGTCTGCTGGAAACGGTCTGCTAGACCGTCCCAGCAGACAGATTCGATCGTGTGTACGGGCGAGCCGACGGATTTGGCCACCCGACAGATTTCAAAGCATGCTTTGAAATCTATCGGGTGGGAACCCGTCCGCCCGACATGTCTGCTGGTTAGTACACTTACCAGCAGACATGTCGTCCCGCACCGGTGCCGAATGGATTCGGCGCATGCGCGGAAGTGTTTTACTTCCTGGTGCGGTGACGTGGCGGCGTCAACGTCACCGCCACGTCACCGACACGTCAGCGCGCCGTCTGCTGGCGGGGATTTTGGTTTGCTCGTGTGTACACGCGAGCAAACCAAAATCCAAACAGACAGATTTGTTCAAATCGGTCGGACAGACCGTTTTGAACAAATCTATTGCCTCCTGTGTACGAGGCCTTAGGCCTCGTACACAGGAGGTAATAGATTTGTTCAAAACGGTCTGTCCGCTGTAAGTCTGCTGGTAAGTGTACTAACCAGCAGACATGTCGGGCGAACGGGTTCCCACCCGATAGATTTCAAAGCATGCTTTGAAATCTGTCGGGTGGCCAAATCCGTCGGCTCGCCCGTACACACGATCGAATCTGTCTGCTGGGACGGTCTAGCAGACCGTTTCCAGCAGACAGATTTGATCGTGTGTACGCGGCCTTAAGGCGTCAGCATAACAAGACATTTTGGACAATTTCTTGCTCCCAACTTTGTGAGAACTGTTTGGGGATGGCCCCTTCCTGTTCCAACATGACTGCGCACCAGTGCACAAAGCAAGGTCCATAGAAACATGGAAGAGTGAGTTTGGTGTGGAGGAACTTGATTGGCCTGCACAGAGTCCTGACCTAAACCTGATAGAACACCTTTGGGATGAATTAGAGCAGAGACTGTGAGCCAGGCCTTCTCATCCAACATCAGTGCCTGATCTCACAAATGTGCTTCTAAGAATGATGAAACATTCCCATAGACACACTCCTAAACCTTGTGGACAGCCTTCCTGAAGAGATGAAGCTGTTATATCTGTAAAGGGTGGGCTAACTCAATATTGAACCTTACAGACTAACACTGGGATGCCATTAAAGTTCATGTGTGTATGAAGGCAAGTGTCCCAATACTTTTGGTAATGTAGTGTATGTATGAAGTGGGTCTATAACATCCTGTAGAACGATTGACCCGTTGAACGGCGAGGAGCGACCTTTTGCGGGCTGAGGGTTCGTATTTATTGAAGTTGGTGGCGATTGTCCTCCATAAATATTTATGGTCTCCGTACAGCCAGCTCACGCTGGTATTTCTGGTGTAATATTATGCGAAGGGGAAGGGCGGCGTGGCGTTTCATGTCCTCGTTCAGTCTATTTATTTCCACAGTGCCTGAGGGGAGACTCCATAGCGCCGAACCCCCACCTTCTCCTCGTCCGGCTCCCACAGGACCGGTTGGTTGCATGTTTCTGCGCGGAGAGGCCAATTGTATAAAGTGTCAGATTTCCTGAGAGCGCTCCCCCGGGACACTCGATGTAATCTCACACTTTAACTGGCGTAGACTCAGCCGCGGCTCTTGGGATCGTGTCGGCTCGCTGTCTACAACGCAGGTTACACGATCGGAGAGATGTCACATGTACCTGCGCAGATCGCTTGCTTGGAGGAGCCGCAGTACCTTGGCTGTTTTAAGGAATTCTTAAAGGAAGGACGAACGTAGAGGCAGCCATTGCCCAACTCTCAGTTGGGCGTTCTTGGTAGATTTTGGAATAAATGTGCGAAAATTTTGCGCGAACGTTCATACAAAAATTCTTGATGACTCGACAAATGTCATTCAAAATTTCATCAAAATGTCGTTTACATTTAACATTCGATTTTTGGAATAAATAGACTATTTCTTGCATTCGTTCAAGAAACAAATTCTATCCTGCACCTTCCAATTTTCTCGCCGCTGTGGTCGAAGACGAACGTCGAATTTACCCCACTAACAATTAGAAAATCGAATGTTCTTATTACAAAGCATTTCAAATTAAACTCTACTAGCCCAGCTTTCATGCTGATCCTCTGGCTTCAATGCAGGGCGTGCAGATGAGGACTTATGTCTTTTCTTTGACTTTTTTTCTAATGCCGCGTACACACGTTTAGAAATTCCGACAACAAAAACGTGGATTTTTTTCCGATAAAATTTTGGCTCAAACTTGTGTTGCATACACATGGTCACACAAAATTCTGAACGTCAAGAACGCAGTGATGTACAAAACTACTACGGAGAAAAATGAAGTTCAATGATTCCGAGCATGCGTCGAATTGATTCCGAGCATGCATGTTTTTTTGCGCGTCAAAATTGCATACAGACGATTGGAATTTCCAACAAGAACTTTTCCCGTCGGAAAATTAGAGAACCAACTCTCAAATTTTTGCTGTCGGAAATTCCGCCAGAAAAAGTCTGATGGAGCTTACACACGGTCGGAATTTCTGACCAAAAACTCACATCGAACTTTTCTTGTCGGAAATTCTGAACGTGTGTATGCGGCATAACAGTAAATGTGGGGATTTTTGTTTGGGGGGGAAATAAATTTGCTCCAAAATTGAATGTTGAAAGCCAAAGAAATTTCGAAGAACTTTTGAAGGATGAAGTTATGGAATGTACTGAGAATTTTGGTACAGATGTTCGTTCAAAGATTTGCTTCTGTATGGCTAGCTGTAGGCGAGATAAAAGATGGTAAAATGTTTGTGTTTGCGGTACAGCAAAACAGCCAGTCAACTGGCATTTTCAGGAAGATGTCGCCATTGGACTATTGAAGTCTCATTTATAAATTGGTAATATGTACCTGTGCCTCTTGTATTCAGTCACTGTAATTCCACCCTTCGAATGTCTGCCATATCTGACGACATTGAGCTGTGTGCTGCCCAAACGGTCACATGGCTCTCTCCTCTGGGTGCTGTCAGTACGGTCACATGGCTCCCTCCTCTGTGTGCTGTCAGTACAAACAGATGGTTCCCTCCTCTGTGTGCTGTCAGTACGGTCACATGGCTCCCTCCTCTGTGTGCTGTCAGTACGGTCACATGGCTCCCTCCTCTGTGTGCTGTCAGTACAAACAGATGGCTCCCTCCTCTGTGTGCTGTCAGTACGGTCACATGGCTCCCTCCTCTGTGTGCTGTCAGTACAAACAGATGGCTCCCTCCTCTGTGTGCTGTCAGTACGGTCACATGGCTCCCTCCTCTGTGTGCTGTCAGTACAAACAGATGGTTCCCTCCTCTGTGTGCTGTCAGTACGGTCACATGGCTCCCTCCTCTGTGTGCTGTCAGTACAAACAGATGGTTCCCTCCTCTGTGTGCTGTCAGTACAAACAGATGGTTCCCTCCTCTGTGTGCTGTCAGTACGGTCACATGGCTCCCTCCTCTGTGTGCTGTCAGTACAAACAGATGGTTCCCTCCTCTGTGTGCTGTCAGTACGGTTATTTGGCTCCCTCCTCTGGGTGCTGTCCGTACGGTCACATGGCTACCTCCTCTGTGTGCTGTCAGTACAAACAGATGGTTCCCTCCTCTGTGTGCTGTCAGTACGGTCACATGGCTCCCTCCTCTGTGTGCTGTCAGTACAAACAGATGGTTCCCTCCTCTGTGTGCTGTCAGTACAAACAGATGGTTCCCTCCTCTGTGTGCTGTCAGTATGGTCACATGGCTCCCTCCTCTGTGTGCTGTCAGTACGGTTAGATGGCTCCCTCCTCTGGGTGCTGTCCGTACGGTCACATGGCTCCCTCCTCTGTGTGCTGTCAGTACAAACAGATGGTTCCCTCCTCTGTGTGCTGTCAGTACGGTCACATGGCTCCCTCCTCTGTGTGCTGTCAGTACGGTCACATGGCTCCCTCCTCTGTGTGCTGTCAGTACAAACAGATGGTTCCCTCCTCTGTGTGCTGTCAGTACGGTTATTTGGCTCCCTCCTCTGGGTGCTGTCCGTACGGTCACATGGCTACCTCCTCTGTGTGCTGTCAGTACAAACAGATGGTTCCCTCCTCTGTGTGCTGTCAGTACGGTCACATGGCTCCCTCCTCTGTGTGCTGTCAGTACAAACAGATGGTTCCCTCCTCTGTGTGCTGTCAGTACAAACAGATGGTTCCCTCCTCTGTGTGCTGTCAGTATGGTCACATGGCTCCCTCCTCTGTGTGCTGTCAGTACAAACAGATGGTTCCCTCCTCTGTGTGCTGTCAGTACGGTTAGATGGCTCCCTCCTCTGGGTGCTGTCCGTACGGTCACATGGCTCCCTCCTCTGTGTGCTGTCAGTACAAACAGATGGTTCCCTCCTCTGTGTGCTGTCAGTACGGTCACATGGCTCCCTCCTCTGTGTGCTGTCAGTACGGTCACATGGCTCCCTCCTCTGTGTGCTGTCAGTACGGTTAGATGGCTCCCTCCTCTGGGTGCTGTCCGTACGGTCACATGGCTCCCTTCTCTGTGTGCTGTCAGGATGGTCACATGGCTCCCTCCTCTGTGTGCTGTCAGTACGTTCAGATGGCTCCCTCCTCTGTGTGCTGTCAGAACATACATATGGCTCCCTCCTCTGGGTGCTGTCAGTACAAAAAGATGGCTCCCTCCTCCTGTGTGCTGTCAGTACGGTCACATGGCTCCCTCCTCTGTGTGCTGTCAGTACAGTCATATGGCTCCCTCCTCTGTGTGTTGTCAGGACAAACAGATGGTTCCCTCCTCTGTGTGCTGTCAGTACGGTCACATGGCTCCCTCCTCTGTGTGCTGTCAGTACGGTCACATGGCTCCCTCCTCTGTGTGCTGTCAGTACGGTTAGATGGCTCCCTCCTCTGGGTGCTGTCCGTACGGTCACATGGCTCCCTTCTCTGTGTGCTGTCAGGATGGTCACATGGCTCCCTCCTCTGTGTGCTGTCAGTACGTTCAGATGGCTCCCTCCTCTGTGTGCTGTCAGAACATACATATGGCTCCCTCCTCTGGGTGCTGTCAGTACAAAAAGATGGCTCCCTCCTCCTGTGTGCTGTCAGTACGGTCACATGGCTCCCTCCTCTGTGTGCTGTCAGTACAGTCATATGGCTCCCTCCTCTGTGTGTTGTCAGGACAAACTGATGGCTCCCTCCTCTGTGTGCTGTCAGTACGGTCACATAGCTCCCTCCTCTGTGTGCTGTCAGTACAAACATATGGCTCCCTCCTCTGTGTGCTGTCAGTACGGTCACATAGCTCCCTCCTCTGTGTGCTGTCAGTACAAACAGATGGCTCCCTCCTCATGTGTGCTGTCAGTACGGTCACATGGCTCCATCCTCTGTGTGCTGTCAGTACATACATATGGCTCCCTCCTCTGGGTGCTGCCAGTACGGTCACATGGCTCCCTCCTCTGTGTGCTGTCAGTACAGTCATATGGCTCCCTCCTCTGTGTGCTGTCAGTACGGTCACATAGCTTCCCTCCTCTGTGTGCTGTCAGTACGGTCACATAGCTTCCCTCCTCTGTGTGCTGTCAGTACGGTCACATAGCTTCCCTCCTCTGTGTGCTGTCAGTACGGTCACATGGCTCCCTCCTCTGTGTGCTGTCAGTACATACATATGGCTCCCTCCTCTGCACATACAGCTATGTGACTGTACATACAGCACACAAGGAGGGAGCCATGTGACTGTACAAACTCCCTATGAACAATGTTTATAAACACTGTGCCAGTCTTATTTTTACTGCAACAGCAACTGTATTTATACAGAAACACTTGACTAATTTTTACAGCTTGGAGTTGATGGCAGTTGCAGATGCAAGTGGTAACAAGGCACAGGAACTGGACTTAGTATACACTTTATTCTTTTTATGTTTTTTTTTTTTAGGTGTGTGTAGCACTCTCAGTGTTCACAATTAGTTAAGTTATAAAATTTATTTGGGCCCCCATCCAGCTGCAGCTTGTCCCTCAGCTCCGGTATTGGGGACCGGTTCTTCTTAATCGAGAGGCAGATGATTCTTGGTCGCTGGTTTCTAAACTGGGCTGACTGCCTCCTGCAATCTTAGGGGTCGGTTAACAAAACATTCGATGGACGAATGTCACACACATTCACACTGACTGGACTGTGTTTCCCCGTATTTTCTATAACAGATTTATTCCTAGGATCCCCAGCTCCATCTAGTGGCCAAAATGCGGTATCACTTTCTGAAATACCTCAATCAGAAAATATACCTAATTTTGGCCACTAGATGGAGCTGACGATCTTAGGAAATAATTTATTACAGAAAGTACAGGGAAACTCAGTTCAGCCTGCATAAATTCATCCAGTGAATGTTTAAAAAACTGTGCCCTTTTTTTCGATCCCTGCTTTAAATGAATTCAGCTACATTACAAGCAATAGAAGACTTTAGTGCAATGTAGAGATCAATTTTGCTACTTAGTGGACCTTCAGTAATTTTTTTTCACTCTTGGGATCTCAATCAGTCTTGTAAAAAATAATAAAGGGAAACCATAGTGCTCTGTGCTCGAAAATGTATTGTAAAACTATGAACAGGGATTAAATATACTCAAATATGTTAAAACATGCACATCATCATTAGCTTTCTATGCTGACAGCAAGTCCCTTAGCTGTATTTGGTGTGAGTAAGCTGCTTTAGAACCTGCAGAGCCTTTAGCTGTCCTGTAGAAGTGAATGAACAGCTTTAAACCCTGCAGAGCCCTTAGATGTCCTATAGATTCAAATGAACTATTTCAAACCCTATAGAGCCCTCAGCTGTCCTGTAGAAGTAAATGAGCTGTTTCAGACCCTACAGTGCCCTCAGCTGTCCTGTAAAAGTGAGTGACCTGCATCACATGGGCCCTTAGCTGTCATTAGATGTGAATGAGCTGCCTTAAACACTGCAGGGCCCTTAGCTGTCCTGTAGAAGTGAATGAGCTGTTTCAGACCCTGCAGAGCCCTCAGCTGTCCTGTAGAAGTGAATGAGCTGCACCAGACCCTACAGAGCCCTAAGTTGTCCTTTAGAAAGGGAATGAGCTGCACCAGACCCTACAGAGCCCTCTGTTGCCCTGTAGAAGTGAATAAGCTGCACCAGACCCTACAGAGCCCTAAGTTGTCCTGTAGAAAGGGAATGAGCTGCACCAGACCCTACAGAGCCCTCCGTTGCCCTGTAGAAGTGAATGAGCTGTTTCAGACACTGCCAAGCCCTTAGCTGTGCTGTAGAAGTGAATGATCTGAATATTCATCTTGTTCTTGGTCAGGTGACTGAACGGATCCAGATTTT
Source organism: Rana kukunoris (assembly GCA_029574335.1). NCBI lineage: Eukaryota > Metazoa > Chordata > Amphibia > Anura > Ranidae > Rana > Rana kukunoris. Next base: position 168,349,579 of record CM056059.1, read on the forward strand.
TGTTGCAGTATTTCCCTCTCTTATAAACGTTTTGTATTTCTGCTTCTCCCGCAGCCCGAGAAGAGAACGTGGCCACTTTCCGTGGCTCGGAGTACCTGTGCTACGACCTGTCGCAGAACCCCATCCAGAGCAGCAGCGACGAGATCACCCTGTCCTTCAAAACCCGCCAGAGAAACGGGCTCATCCTGCACACGGGCAAGTCAGCTGACTACGTCAACCTGGCGCTGAAGGGCGGAGCCGTGTCCCTGGTCATCAACCTGGGCTCCGGCGCTTTCGAGGCCATCGTGGAGCCGGCCAACGACAAGTTCAATGACAATGAGTGGCATGACGTCAAGGTGACTCGGAACTTACGCCAGGTAAGGGGGATCTCGCCCCTCCCCCGGAGGGGTACTCTGAAGAGTAAGATGAGGGATGGCAAGGAGAAATCGGGAAAGGGAAACATTAGAGGGACAAGAGGTTAAAAACGGCATATTATCGCACAATATCATGCAAGAAGCATGCAACCGCAGACATCCGTGGTCATGTGACTGGGGCACTCTGGTAGTCATGAATGGACACTGGTTCTTCCATTTAGATATTGTCCTATATAGGCTCATACAGATCTATATATTAATATCCAACGAAAATACACATCATATGTTCTGTTCCATGTAGAATTCTTCTACACACATAGTGATGGAGGAAAGTCATCACTCCTACACATCTCAGCTTATTCACACATCCCAGGAGATGAAGCGGATAATATACACACACGCAGGGGCTTCAGAGATTGCGGTTATCACAAGATCATGGCTTCTAGAGAGCAGAGAGATTCGCACGCTGCGCGGCCCTTTGCGATCTGATACCGCCACATTCTTTTATAATATTTCCTGTATAAATGCGATAAGAGCAGATCTTAAACCTGTCCCTGATCCTGGGAACCTCAGTCCTGAAAGATGGAATAAAATCTAGCAAATTAGTACTTTAATTACAATTTACAGTATAAAATCACTGGTCACGTTTGTAATGAATAAGCTGGTAGAGCAACCCAACTTACAGTCCAAAATTACCAAATTACCGGCCACGTTTGTAACCAATAAGCCAAAAAGGCCATACAAATTACACTATGAAAAATTACTTGCCACATTTGTAATGAAACAGTCGGTAGGGCAGTATACTCTAAATTTTCTGGCCACGTTTGTAATGAATAAGCCATATTTTTTACACTGTAAAATTACCGTCCAAGTTTGTAATGAATAAGCTAGTAGGGCCATCCTATAGACCTGGGGTCTCCAAAATGTCTAAGCAAAAGGGCCAGTTTAATGTCCTTCAGAGTTTACGAGGGCTGGACAGTGGTCAGTGGGAGTCAAAAAGGTCCCGACATCAGTGGGAAAAATGAACCCCCCTTATTGTTTCAGTGGGAGTAACTTTTTCCCCCATTTATTGAGTCCCATTGTTGGTGTCATTAGGAAGAATTGTGACCCATCGTTGATGTCATTGGACCCCTTTGTTGATGTCATTAGGCCCCATTGTTGGTGTCAGTAGGAGAAACTATGCCCCATTTTTGGTATCGGTGCTCCAAGGGCCTGATAAAAGCAAGAAAATGACCGCATCTGCTCCCCGGGCCGCACTTTGGAGACCACTGCTATAGACTACTCTAAAATTGCCAGCCATGTTTAATCAAAACAAGAGGGGAAGGGGAACACGAAAGCACTCACATTTGCCAGCATCCGTAATATTGAATAGAGAAAAATTAACTGCTGGGGACAGTAACAGGGTGGACTTTAACTGCTTGCCGACCGCCCGCCGTCATATTACTGCGGGACGGTGGCACTGTCTCGTGGGAGCACGTAGCTCTACGTCCTCTTTTTTTTGGCCACTAGGGGGCGCGTGCGCGCCCCCCGCACGCCCCCGAATCCCCGCGCGCGGGCACCCGCGATTGCTCGTTACAGAGTGGGGAACGGGAGGTATGTGTGTAAACACATACCTCTCGTTCCTGTCAGTGGGGGAAACGCTGATTTTCTGTTCATACAATGTATGAACAGAAGATCAGTGATTTCCCTTAGTAAGGCCACCCCCCCATACAGTTAGAACACAAATAGGAACACACTTAACCCCTTCCCTGCCCCCTAGTGTTAACCCCTTCACTGCCAATGGCATTTCTATAGTAATCCAATGCTTTTTTATAGCATTGATCGCTATGAAAATGCCAATGGTCCCAAAAATGTGTCAAAAGTGTCCGATGTGTCCGCCATAATATTGCAGTACCGAAAAAAAACGCTGATCGCCGCCATTACTAGTAAAAAAAAAATATTAATAAAAATGCCATAAAACGACCCCCTTTTTTGTAAACGCTATAAATTTTGCGCTAGCCAATCAATAAACGCTAATTGCGATTTTTTTTTTACGAAAAATATGTAGAAGTATACGTATCGGCCTAAACTGAGGATATTTATTATAGCAAAATGTAAAAAATATTGCATTTTTTTCTAAATAGTCGCTCTATTTTTGTTTATAGCGCAAAAAATAAAAACCGCAGGGATGCTCAAATACCACCAAAAGAAAGCTCTATTTGTGGGAAAAAAAGGACGCCAATTTTGTTTGGGAGCCACGTCGCACGACCGTGCAATTGTCAGTTAAAGCGACGCAGTGCCGAATCACAAAAAGTGCTCGGGTCTTTGGACAGCAATATGGTCCGGGGCTAAAGTGGTTAAAGGCAAGACGGGAACAAAGGATTTAGAAAAAATATATAATTTTTAATTACAAAAAATTGTAAGATACATAAAAACCATACAAAATATACATTGGATTTGAAAATATCCTCTCGTCTACGCGTTTCGCCTATTGGCTTTTGGCAGTAGGACATTAAATATTTCATTTATCGGGGTGGTCGTCAGACATCCAGTACCTCACGGATGCTTACAATCCAGGTGTACCAAAAGTAATTTATACGTAGCTTATAAGAAAAAAGCTTGTACAACCGGGCGTAGAGGGATTCCTCAGATTCACATCAGAACCACATCTGATCCGTGGTAAGAATTAGATCTAGCAAATAGCCATAGTATGGAAAGAGCCGGGACCAAGAAAACGGGGAGCAAAGCCACAATGGGAAGTATATCCAGATTGGGCAGCCAGAGTGTACCGTCCATTATGAAACAACCTTTATAGGTTAAAACCTTGTGGATAGGAGGATGTCGTGTGTCCTGGGGCATAGCCTTTGCTATACCTCTATATAGCACAGGCTAAATATTTAAGCGTCCGTGAGGTACTGGATGTCTGATGACCACCCCGATAAATGAAATAAATAGATAAATGTAATGTCCTACTGCCAAAATTCTCCTACCTCGTCCTGAGAAAGCCAATAGGCGAAACCCGTAGCCGAGAGGATATTTTCAAATCCAATGTATATTTTGTATGGTTTTTATGTATCTTACTATTTTTTGTAATTAAAAATTATATATTTTTTCTAAATCCTTTGTTCCGTCTTGCCTTTAAAGTCCGCCCTGTTACTGCCCCCCAGCAGTTAATTTTTCCCTGCCAGTCACTCACGTTTGTAATGAACAATGCAGTAGACTCATCCAACTTGCATTCCAAAGTTACTGCCCATATTTGTAATGAATAAGCCTATAGGGCTATCCAATTTCCATTCGAAAATTTCCAGCCACATGTGTATTGAATAAGTCGGTAGATACATCGATTCTATATTTCAAAATTACCAGCCACAATTATAATGAATAAAGGGCTAAGTTATTCCCATTTCAAAGTTACCAGCCATGTTTGTAAATAAGTCGGTAGGGCCTTCCAGTTTCCACTGTAAATTTCCCAACCACATGTGTAGTGGATAAGCCTGTAGGGTCATTTAATTCACATTCCAAAATGTATAAATTGCAAAAATAAAAATTGCCACGTTTCTAATGAGTGAACCTATAAGTCTGTCCAGTTCACATTCCAAAATTACCAGCCACGTTTGTGATGAATAAGTTGGTTGAGCCATCAAATTTACATTCCAAAATTACCAACCACGTTTGTAATGAATAAACCTATAGGGCCATCCAATATACATTCCAAAATTACTGGCCACACTTGTAATGGAAAAGTTGGTAAGGCCATCCAACTTGCATTCCAAAATTACCAGCCACATTTGTAATGAGTGAGCCTATAGGGCCATACAATTTACATTGGAAAATTACCAACCACGTTTGTAATGAATAAACCTATAGGGCCATCCAATATACATTCCAAAATTACTGGCCACACTTGTAATGGAAAAGTTGGTAAGGCCATCCAACTTGCATTCCAAAATTACCAGCCACATTTGTAATGAGTGAGCCTATAGGGCCATACAATTTACATTGGAAAATTACCAACCACGTTTGTAATGAATAAACCTATAGGGCCATCAAATGTACGGTCCACATTTGAAATGGATAAGTTGGTAAGGCCAGCCAATATTCATTTCAAAATTAATGGCCACTTTTGTAATTAATAGGCCTATAGGGTCATCCAATTTACACTTTAAAATTACCGGACACATTTGTAATCAGTGAGCCTGTAGGGCCATCGAATTTACATTCCAACATTGCCGGCCACGTTTGTAATGAATAAGTCTATAGAGCTATCCAATTTACATTCCAAAATTACCGATTACATTTGTAATTATTAAGCATGTAGGGTCATCCAGTTTAAAATACAAAATTACTGGCCACGTTTGTAATAAGTAAGCCTATAGGGACATCCAATTTACATTCCAAAAGTACTGACCACACTTGTAATGAATAAGTCGGTAAGGCCAACCAATATTCATTCCAATATGACTGGCCACGTTTGTAATGAATAAGCTGGTAGGGCCATGCAGATTACACACTGAAATTCCCAGGAACGCTTGTAATGAATAAGCCGGTAGAGCCGTTTTTTCAAGCACGATATCGGTTTATAAGAAGAATTTGTTATTGGCTGCGGTGATGTCATAGAGGACAGTTCTCGTGTCACTTTCTTGCTTATAATGTTGAATCTCTTTGTGTTGCGGTGACTCATTCTGGGATTGCACCGCTTCCCAGGCGGAGAACGTAAGTATGACATGTGGGAGGGGGAAAGCCATGAGAACGCGTGGATGAGTCACATGGAGCGTGACGGAGAGTGTGCGGGAGACGGGGGAGGATTGTGAGGTCTGTGCGGAGTATGGAGGGGTAACCCTGAATCATTCATGTATTGTGTCATTGCTACTAACCAGCTCCTTTCCAGACTGTACTAACACCCTCTAACTGACCATCTTTGTTTTATCTGTTTTTTATGTTCTGATTTTTTGTTGCGTTTTTTGGATTTTGACGACCCTTCTGTTCACAGTTTATTCAATTTGCTTTTTTCCCCACTTTTCCGCAAAGCACTCAGGCATTGGACACGCTATGGTAAACAAACTACATTGTCTGGTAGATATCATTCTTATTTGTCAAATTAATTTTCTGGATTTGCGGTGTGTTTTCTTTTTTTTTTTTCTCTTGCTCTATCTTTCACTCTACACAGCGTGTTGTTCCTTTCTTCTGATCCCTCTCCCTCCTCCGCCACGACAGAAATAAATAAATGACCCCCCAGTGTTGTCCATCTCTGGCCAGGCAGTTTGTAGCCAACAGCTGGGACTTGTAGTTCCTTTGCTGCTAAAGAGCCACACTCGGCCGGCTTATGATCTATATAGGCACAGGACACGTATAGATCATGTCCCAACCCTCTCCCCCAACCCTTGGAGTTTCATGTATTCATTGACAGTCACCAGCAGCCTGTGCCCTAATCACATCATCACCAGCCCATCACATTTGTACGATTGTTCTAGATTTATTTATTTGCGCTCATGTCTGGCGGTTCCTGGTCTCTGTCTCTCGGGTCGGAGGTAATGGCACCCTGTCTTAAAAGCCACCCCGACACTTTCCATTTCACTCTCTGCATGCTGTTGTGTCTCCATGTTATCAGGAAGGCTGGAGTGCTGGTGGCTGCCGGGGGAGTCGCACGTTACGTGGTTACTGAGGTTACCGCTGCCCATTTCTCAACCCCATTTATCGTCCTGCCAATTAACAACCAATTTTTTTATTATAAACTTAGAGAAGACCAGTGTAGCTGCTGTTCGTGTGATTTAATAAGACAGCAGAGATCTTCCAGCATAGCGTTCCTCAAGAGTTTGTTAGGGGTTCCTTGAGCTGTGGTAGATTGACCTCCAATCTGATAATGCCCACATAGTTCCAGGAAAAACAACACTTGGTAAAGCTATCAAGGGTGTCTCCAAACTTTCTGAACAAAGGGCTGGTTTATTGTACTTCAGACTTAAGGGAGGCCGGACTGTGGCCAGTGGGAGTAGAAAATGTCTTGGTTCAGTGGGAGTAAAGAATGGTCCATTTTTTGTTCTGTTGGGAGAAATATTGTTCTATTGTTGGTATTCAAGGGAGGATTACTGCCCTATCATTGGTATTAGTGGGAGAAAACGTGCCCTATCATTGGTGTCAGTGGGAGGAATGGTGCCCTATCATTGGGGTCAGTGGGAGGAAAAATTCCCTGTTATTGGTATCAGTGGATGGAATAGTGCCCCAAGGGCCTGATAAGGGCATGCAAAAGACCACATCTGTCCACGGGCCACAGTTTTGCAGACATATAAGCTATCACCATGACACCATTAATCTTTTTATCTGTCAGGAATGGGGGTATTCAGACCACCACCACTGTAATGATTAGAAAAAATTCCCCAAGACTCGAAAGCTATGTCAAATGCTTCTCATGGGTAAAATGATTGAGATTAAAAGTCTGCTTTACATCCTTCCCCCGATAAATGCAACAGGAAGTGTGAGGTATTCCCTCCTTAGTTGACAGGTGTTTCCATTAGAACAATCTACACTACAAAGCCAAATGTAGAGAGAAGAACCCCAAGTGGTGTAGTAGTGGTGGACAGCAGTGGATCTTCTGAGCTGCCCAAATCATCATCTCCTGGTTCACTGTGGTTTTACTGTGGATCTAATTTTAGTTTGGATCCTGGTAGACTGTATAGATGCCCATAAGTATACAAAATACAGTTCTGCCTGTTATATACACTCTAAAGCCTCATACACACGATCGGACTTCCATCTGACTTTTCCCTAGATTTTGGTCCAAATGGGCGTTGGCCGTCAACTTGTTCTGCATACACACGGCAGAACATTTTCATCCAACTTTCACCAAATCACATGTTTTTTCCAGCTATTTACTGCCACCCCTTGGGCAACTTCTGCTATTGTTGTATGATCTTTAGCATTGGTTCTGAGCATGCGTGTTTGTACTTTGGTCTTTTTATTCTGATTGACTTGTGTACACGCGATCGGATTATCCTCCATCGGACATTTGTTGTCAAAGTTTGATAGTTTTCACAGTGAACATTTGTCAGATGAAAAACCGAAAACAATTGTCCGATCGAGCATACACACGGTCGGATTGTCCGATAAAACAGGTCCATCGGACAATCGTTATCAAACGGTCCGATAGTGTGTATGGGCCTTTAGTGTTCCTAGCACTGCACCCAGAGTTCATGAATAGGACATGTTTTCTGCATTTGTATCTAACATCCCTTTAGGACAGGCATATTCACTCTATCAGTGCTGCTCATAGCACAGACCCTCTAAAATGCCCCATTATGGGGTATAGACTGGCCCCCTGTTCACCTTTCTGTTTGGGACATTATGAGTCTTAATTGTTATATACTTGATGTAGGTCCGTGGAGGGTCTGATATTATTTAAGCATTTCATCAAGGGAAGTTCACATTGCCATGTTCTTAGTGTTGAAAGCCCCAACTGAAACCAACATATGTAGGAGCTTCCAGCCTGCTCCTCAGGAAGCTATAGGATAGAAAAATTGCAATGTGAGCGTCCAGTTGAGTCAAAGCCAAAATTGAGGACTTTGGCTCAATGATAGGGCCAAGTGGACTTCCTTCTTTTGCCAAATTATACAACAATTAATCGTTTTACAATAGCACTGGCATCTTCTTGCTTCAGATCAGCTGGCAGCCATGTCTAAGACTTTTCAGACCAATAATGGGAGATGACTTCCAGGGACACTGTGCCAATGAGCTGGTCATATGCAAGTGTCATGGCCAACAATGCCCCAGCCGACCAAAGATATCTTAGTACCCATCTAGAAAAGGTTAATTTTCTAGGTTTCTACTTATAGCTTAATAAGCCAAGCATTATTGTTTGAATGATCAGGATATTTTCTCCAAATAATGAGCAAATTCTTAAAGTTTACCTAGAATGTTGGATTACCCTTTGGTGGAATTCTCAGTTTATCTGATATCCCAAAATGGGAACGATGGAATGACACAATATTGATTGTTTTCCTGTAATAAGAGTAGTTCCCTTCCTTCACCCTTTGATGGCTCTTGTCAGAGGATATTGCACTTGGAAAGGTGGATAGGAAGATCTGGACCCTAGTATTGTCCTACTGTTATTACTATCCACCAGTATATCTATGGTGGTTGTACAGTTTATCTGTGCCACACCTCTAATTCCAGAGGTGATTCCAGTCTAGATACAATTTGATTTCAGTGTAGTGTCAGGTAGAGGATCAAAAGAGAAAGTCAATACATTTCAAGATCAAACCTTGCTCCCTTCATCATGGCTTAAAGATAGGAAACAATGTCTGTCTGAGTTGACTTGACTTGTTTGAGCATACAAGACCATGTGGTCAATCCTTGGCATTGGTTACATCATGGCTGGACATTGAAGAGATGAGGAATTTCTCTTATTACAATTTTTTTATTTCATTTTATTATGAATTCATGCATCCTTAACATTACAGCAAAGGTATCCTACCCTTTAATTACAAGATCTTCTCTGTGCTGCTACTTGGTAATCTGGAAAACATCACCTATTAGTGGCACTGTTGGAAAGATTGGTGATCCCCCGCCAGTCAGCTCTCCGGCCTTCCCTCTCACCCATCACCTCTAACCAACTAACCCAGTAACTCCTCACTCCATGTGTCATCATCAGTCACCTGGTTGTCTGGTTCAGGTCTCCGGACTGGGAGGTGTAGAGGGGGTGGGGTCGGATTTTCAGGCATGCGTGTTTTTGGTTTTCTCTCCCTTTCTGGTGGCGGTTTGGGTTTGAGAACCTTTTTCTCCCTTTTATTGCACCCAGACTAAGCTGGGTCCGGCAATAAAGATGTGTCTCTGGTTTCCCATTGGTTAGGTGGTGGTACCAGTGCTGGGCACTGCACATGGTGGAGGATCTGTTATAGAACATATGGCTGTTTGCAGGATGTATAAGATTTTATCTGAGAATGAGTCCCGTCCAGGCTTTCAGCAACGAGAACTACGTGTCAGCAACTGAACACAGCACTCTACACCACCATGGGATGAGAGGTGGACACGGTATGTGGAGGCCTCTTGGTGACTCCTCTGGTGTGTCTTGTTCAGTGCCACAGTGTCCGCCGCAGGACAGTTGGAGAATTCGTTCCAAAGAGTCGATTCACAAAAAATGTGTTGTTGGAGTGCTGAACCCAAAGATAAGTAATTTTTATAGGCGATTTCTACCTCTAGGAGGCGACTCTCAGTCATATGGGATGTTACTAGGGTTCCCTGAAATAGTTCAGACTGTAAAGGATGAGAGCACCACAACTTAGTAACGTGTCCAGTAAAAGTTTATTAATTGTTGAAAGAGGTGAGAAGCTAAACCAACACGTTTCTGGGGCTCTAACTCCCCCTTTATCAGGCCTGAGAAATTAGATAATATATAATAATATAAATAATAGTTTTCCATGACTGGCTGTTGGCATTGACACTTTGTGGTCTGAATTAAGGATTAATATATATATATAAATTATAGGGTGTAAAAAAAAACCTTCAAATATGTGACCTACTGACACATATGCACAGCACTTTTTACATCCTTTTAAACAATGTACAGTGAGGAAAAAAGTATTTGACCCCCTGCTGATTTTGTACGTTTACCCACAGACAATAATATAGACAATGATCGGTCTTTAATTTTAATGGTAGGTTTATTTTAACAGTGAGAGACCGAAACACAAAAAAAATATCCAGAAAAAGACATTGTCAAAAAAGTTATAAATTGATTTGCATTTTAATGAGTGGAATAAGTATTTGATCCCTTTGCAAAACATGACTTAGTATTTGGTGGGAAAACCCTTGTTGGCAATCACAGAGGTCAGACGTTTCTTGTAGTTGCCCCAGGATTGCCCACATCTCAGGAGGGATTTTGTTCCACTTCTCTTTGCAGATCTTCTCCAAGTCATTAGGGTTTTCGCGGCTGACGTTTGGTAACTTCAACCTTCAGAACCCTCCACTTATTTTCTATGGGATTAAAGGGGTTGTAAAGGTTTTCTTTTTTTAATAACAAACATGTTATACTTACCTCCTCTGTGCAAGAGTTTTGGAGTCCCCCAGTGGCACTTCTGCCAGCACAGGGTGCCCCCTCAGAGAACCGCATTCCAAGAATCCTACTGCTGCGACCATTGACACAGACAGCAGGACTTGGCCCGCCCCTGTCTCCCATGTCACTGGATTTGATTGACAGCAGCGGGAGCCAATGACTGCTGCTGCTGCTATCAAGTGAGGACCTGAGACAGTGGCTGGAGCTGCTGTGCTTGTTCTGGTCACTGGAAAGATCACGTTCAGGTAAGTAAAGGGGGGTCTCTGGGGGGCTGCTGCACCAGAACATTTTTCACCTTAATGCATAGAATGCATTAAGGTGAAAAACCTTAAGGGTTTACAAACCCCTCTAAGGTCTGGATACTGGCTAGGCCATTCCAGGACCCTATAGTGGTTCTTCTTGAGCCACTCGTTTGTTGCCTAGACCGTGTGTTTTGGGTGATTGTCATGCTGGAGAACCCATCCATGACCCATTTTCAATGCTCTGGCTGAGGGAAGGAGGTTCTCACCCAAGATTTCATGGTACATGGCCCCGTCCATCGTTCCTATGAAGTGGTGAAGTTGTCCTGTCTCCTTAGCAGAAAGACACCCCCAAAGCATAATATTTCCACCTCAATGTATGACAGTGAGGATGCTGTTCTTGGGGACATAGGCAGCATTTCTCCTCCTCCAAACACAGCGAGTTGAGTTGGTAGCAAAAAGCGTGATTTTGGTCTCATCTGACCACAACACTCATCCAGTTCTCCTCTGAATCATTCAGATGTTCATTAGCAAACTTTACACAGTCCTGTACTTTGATTTCTTGAGCAGGGGGGCCTTGCGGACGCTGCAGGATTTCAGTCCTTCACAGTGTAGTGTGTTACCAATTGTTTTCTTGGTGACTATGGTCCCAGCTGCCTTCAGATCATTGACAAGATTCTCCTGTGTAGTTCTGGGCTGATTCCTCACCGTTCTCATGGTCATTGAAACTCCACAAAATGAGATCTTTCATGGAGCCCCAGACCGAGGGAGATTGACCGTTATTTTGTGTTTCTTCCATTTGCAAATAACCGCACAACTGTTGTCACCCTCTCACAAGCTGCTTGGCGATGGTCTTGTATCCCATTCCAGCCTTGTGTAGGTCTACAATCTGTCCCTGACATCCTTGGACAGCTCCTTGGTCTTGACCATGGTGGAGAGATTGGATTCTGATTGATTGATTGCTTCTGTGGAGGCATCTTTTATACAGGTAACAAGCTGAGATTAGTAGCACTCCATTTAAGAGAGTGCTTCTAATCTCAGCTCTTTACCCATATAGAAGACACCTGGGAGCCATAAATCATGCTGATTAATGGGGGATCAAATACTTATTTCACTCATTAAAATGCAAATCAATTTATAACTTTTTTGAAATTAGTTTTTCTGGGTATTTTTGTTGTTGTTCTCTCTCGCTGTTAAACCAAACCTACTAATACAATTATAGACCTATCATTTCTTTGTCAGTGGGAAAATGTACAAAATCAGCAGGGGGGTCAAATACTTTTTCCCTCAATTATTTTTATATTATCTAGTTTCAAAGCCCTGATGAACGCGCTGGAATGATCTTCCTTCCTATTATTATTATTTATAAACATTCCATGCAAAATTTAAAGAGGGGATCTGGTTAGGAGCCCTTCGGCCAGGAAGGGACATATCCGGACATATCCTTGTATGCTCTTGTAGAGATCTGGGGTGACTTGTCTCTGCGCAGGTTCATACACACAGGGTTTATCCGGAAAACTCCTTCTTTTAGAAGATAAGTGCACATGTTGTGTATTGAAAAAAACTTAAAAAAATACCGAACTGACCAAACAAAACCCCCAAAAAAACAGTACTGTACACAAAAACCACATCTGATTCAAGTATAAGTATTTGCTGAACAAGCAACTAAATCCTCAGATGAAATACATAGAGGAGAGCGGTTTTCCATGCCAAAGTAGTTGCAATTTTGTCCATTTAGGTCCTGAGATTTACACAGCTCTGCCCCACAGCACAGCCCTTTCTGACAGGGGATGATACCTGCCTTTTTTTTAATACTGCAGCTTCACTTTTACTTTTAGGTCTCCACCTCACGGCCTTTGACCAGACAGTGAAAGGAGAAGCAGCTAACTTTTCAGTGCATCTCTCTGTCTCTCTGCTCTCTCCTCCTCTCAGCATGCTCCTTACACTGCCCACTAGATTGGCTTCTTGTGCTGCTTTTTCCTCTTTCAGTCTGGGCTTTGCTGTACTGGGATTGCAAGAGTCTGATATCAAGTCAGGTTTACACATATTTACACTGTCCTGCTTTCTGTTAGCAGGTGAAATAATTCAATGCCGTGTTTATCACCAGGACTGTAATGAGCCGGTATGTTATAGCCGGAGACATTGGCGGAGTTCAGGCGTCTCGCCACCACCGTACAGGAACGAGGCTGTAGGTGCTGTGCTCAGCGGGCTGTTCACACGCACGGCAGCATTTCATGTTCTGCCTGTGGCCTCCGAAGCATTACACAATGAATGTCGGTACTAATGAGCTTTCACACTCCCAGGGATGTGGGCTGATATTTTTAGGGCTACATGGGCGGGGGCCATCAGCAATGCGAGTCGTATGTGCCGTGGGTGTCTGGGCTTTGGTATATCTTCAACAGCGTGTCCCTCCCAGGGGCCACATTCTCTCTCTATGGGCCACATTGTTCCTTTAGAACATGAAATGCTGAGGCGCTGGGTCTGGAAGGGCTCCGGGTAACCATGTTTGGTCTGTAGATGTGATGCCCGCGATTCCCGAGCCGCTTTCGGAAGATGCGATTGGATATCTAGACCTCGGGCCTCATTGTGGTAATGAGAGTTTTGCAGTCTGGAGCTCGCCATGTGCGGTAATGATGAAAATGACACCATGTCCCCTTCTTTCCCCGTAAGGTCACCATATCGGTGGATGGGATCCTGACCACAACCGGCTACACCCAGGAGGATTACACCATGCTGGGCTCCGATGATTTCTTCTATGTTGGGGGGAGTCCGAGCACGGCCGACTTACCGGGGTCCCCTGTCAGCAACAACTTCATGGGCTGCCTAAAAGAGGTAAGTGACCCTCAATGATTTTTTTTTTCCTCTGTGGCATCTCATCTTATAAAATAGTGTCTGCCTTTTCCTTTTAAAGGGTAACTCTAAATTTTTCGTTATTTTACTATGTATTAATATTTTGATGTGATTGTACTTGTTTTATTTACAATTTTTTTTGTATTATTATTATTATGCCTATTTTATTTGCCATTTTATTTTATTCATGTTATTTGCTTTGTTTTGTTTAATATTTAATTTATATTACTTTTTTATGTATTAATACTATTTTATTTATTTATAATGTAATAATAATCTTATTTTATTTTTCTAATGATATCATTTTTCTAATGATATCATTTTTCTAATAATCACTTCCCGTCAGTCCATAGTACCTAAACCTCCCAGATAGGAGCAGTGCCAATGTGGGTGGACATACCCGTATGTCCTCCAACATCGCCCACTCATGTGGCATGCTCTTTAGAGCACACAACGATCGGGATGTGTGACTCGCTGTGTCCACTGGACACAGCCGATCACTGATCATTGTACTGGGTGGCTGTTAGCATCCGTGGTACCATGTGATTGCTGTGACCAATCACAGCGAGCATATGAACAGTAGTAAACAATGATGACATTATTTACTACTGTGCGAGTGTTGTGATTGGTCAAAGCAATCACATGGTACCAGGGCCAATCACCAGATGATAGCTGTGACCAATCACAACACTCACACAGTAGTAAATAAGGTTTCATGAATTAAACCTTTACATACACTAGTCATATTGAACCTAATTAATTACTGCCACACCAGTTACAGTGTTCCTGATCACTTTCACACCATTCCCACTGCCCCAATCACCACCACCCCAGTCCCAGTGTCCCTAATCACCGCCACCCCAGTCCCAGTGCCCCTGATCACCACCACACCAGTCCCAGTGCCACTGATCACCACCACATTAATCCCACTGCCCCAAATCACCACCACACCAGTCCCAGTGCCACTGATCACCACCACATTATTCCCACTGCCCCAAATCGCCACCACCCCAGTCTCAGTGTTCCTGATCACCACCACACCAGTCCCAGTGCCACTGATCATCATCACATTATTCCCACTGCCCAAAATCACTACCACACCAGTCCCAGTGTTCCTGATCACCACCACACCAGTACCAGTGTTCCTGATCACCACCACATTATTCCTACTGCCCCAAATCACCACCACCCCAGTCCCAGTGTTCCTGATCACCACCACACCAGTCCCAGTGCCACTGATCACCACCACATTATTCCCACTGCCCCAAATCACCACCACACCAGTCCCAGTGCCACTGGTCACCACCACATTATTCCCACTGCCCCAAATCGCCACCACCCCAGTCCCAGTGTTCCTGATCACCACCACACCAGTCCCAGTGCCACTGATCATAATCACATTATTCCCACTGCCCCAAATCACCACCACACCAGTCCCAGTGTTCCTGATCACCACCACACCAGTACCAGTGTTCCTGATCATTGCCACATCAGTCCCAGTGCCCGTGATCGCTGCCACACCAGTCATATTATTCCCTAATTACGGCCACATCAGTTACACTGTCCCTGATCATTTTTAGCTATCTAATTTATGCTCCCAGAATGCCTGATGGTGCTCCTTGGAGTTTGAGCCTCTGTAGCAGATGAAAAACACACTTGTGGTATCGCTATACTCAGGAGGGGTAGCAGAATGTATTTTCGAGTATAATTGTAAGCATGCCCATGCTGTGTGTGAGAAATACCTTGTTAAAATTACAACTTTGTGGAAAAAAAAATTGTGACAAAAAATTGCAACTTCACAAAAACTTACCATACCTCTTAGTAAATACCTTGGCTTGCCTTCTTTCCAAACGTGGGTCATTGGGGGTTGTTTGTACTGTCCTGACATTTTCTGGCCTCAGGAAATGTGATAGGCAGTCAGAACATCGGAACTAATCGATTTTAAAATATACAGTATTTCACAAAAGGGAATTTTTGTAAAAAAAATGTTTTATTGTAAAAACATTTTGTTTATATCTTTTTATGTGACAACACTGAAGAAAAGACACTTTGCTGCAATGTAAAGTAGTGAGTGTACAGCTTGTATAACAGTGTAAACTTTCTGCCCTCAAAATAACTCAACACACAGCCATTAATATCTATACCGCTGGCAACAAAAGTGAGTACATCCCTAAGTGAAAGTGTCCAAATTGGGCCCAATTACGCATTTTACCTCCCCGGTGTCATGTGACTCATTAGTGTTACAAGGTCTTAGGTGTGAATGGGGAGCAGGTGTGTTAAATTTGGTGTTATCCCTCTCACTCTCTCATACTGGTCACTGGAAGTTCAACATGGCACCTCATGGCAAAGAACTATCTGATGAGCTGAAAAAAAGAATTGCTGCTCTACATAAAGATGGTCTAGGCTATAAGAAGATTGCCAAGACCCTGAAATTGAGCTGCAGCACAGTGACCAAGACCAGGACAGGTTCCACTCAGAACAGGCCTTGCCATGGTTGACCAAAGAAGTTGAGTGCTATTTGCTCAGCGTCGTATCCAGAGGTTGTCTTTGGTAAATAGATTTATGAGTGCTGCCAGCATTGCTGTAGAGGTTGAAGGTGTGTGTGTGTGTGTGGATCAAATTGGTGTGCATCAAATTGGTCTGTATGGCTGTCGTACCAGAAGGAAGCCTCTTCTAAAGATGATGCACAAGAAAGCCCACAGTTTGCTAGTTAAGAACATGGATTACTGGAAACATGTCCTGTGGTCTGATGAGAACAAGATAAACTTATTTGGTTCAGATGGTGTCAAGCGTGTGTGGCGGCAACCAGGTGAGGAGTACAAGGAGGACAAGTGTGTCTTGCCTACAGTCAGCATGGTGGTGGGAGTGTCATGGTCTGGGGCTGCATGAGTGCTGCCGGCACTGGGGAGCTACAGTTCATTGAGGGAACCATGAATGCCAACATGTACTGTGACATACTGAAGCAGAGCATGATCCCCTCCCTTCAGAGACTGGACCGCAGGGCAGTATTCCAACATGATAATTGACCCCAAACACACCGCGAAGACGACCACTGCCTTGCTAAAGAAGCTGATGGTAAAGATGATGGACTGGCCAAACATGTCTCCAGACCTAAACCCTAGAGAGCATCTGTGGGTCATCCTCAAATGGAAGGTGGGGAGCGCAAGATCTCCAACATCCACCAGCTCCGTGATGTCATCATGAAGGAGTGGAAGAGAACTCCAGTGGTAACCTGTGAAGCTCTGGTGAACTGGTTTATTTGAAAAAATATAACATTTTCATTTGGGTACAGTGTTGTATGACCGCGCAATTGTCATTCAAAGTGCAACAGCACTAAAATCTGAAAATTGGCCTGGGTAGGAAGGGAAGTAAAAGTGTTCGGTATTGAGGTGGATAATATCACTGTAACGGAACCCACAAATGGGACAGGGGTTAACGCTGTTTAAGATATTCCATTCCGAACCCAAGACAGCTATCGACACTCCACAATCCGGCGAACACGACCCATACGAATTCCCCCAGTAACGAGACACAACACTGTTTCAAAACGAATAGCCTCTTTAATGAGAAAATCAGGCTCTTATATACAGTTAGTAACCAAAATGAACAATGACTCAACTCTACCCACATCATCACACAATGAGCCCAATACACATCTTTTTGGTAGACATTCTGGCACCAACTTTGACATACTTTACCTGAGCTAATTAACTAATCATTTACCCAGAAAAGGTGACTCTGAGATATGATCTTTCAAGGTATACATCCTGGCTCCTCTTACCTGCTATACAATACACTTTCTGGATTTTAGACTGTCTGTTAACTTGCAATACACACATTATCATCAATAGACCTTCACACAATACAGGGTCAATTAGCACAACACAATGGAAGCCATACTAGATTAATTTACATCACAACAGACGACATTAACACCTAAAAGTATGTGTTCCCACATTGAATGAGTCACTCTTTCAAATAACCTGTTTAGTTCAGAATCAATAAACAGTAGTTATTTCTTTAACGATATCCTGGAATATATTGTGGATAATCATTACTGTCCCATCTCAAGTAGTCCAAGATATTTTGAATCCATTATTTCCTTGCTCATACTTTGTAAGACCTTCTGGGTTCCTCGGGCCCTCCCGTTACAATCACTATTTACATTTTTATGATGGATAACCATTTTATTCTGACTCTTTGTATGGACGTGTAGAGATTGATCCTCTCCCCAGAGCTGTGATAGTAGACTGCCAGTATGTGGGGGTACTCCGCTCAGGGTTCTTTGTGATTCTCCGGCCCTGACAGGGTTAAATCTGGCACCATACCTGCCATATCGGAGATGCAACACATGACCGCCGCGAGCATATGATTAATTGCCTCCATCGCCATAACGTTCTAATAACCCCGACACCGCGTCTGCCTTCAGCTGCTATTTCAATCTGTTTTAATCCCGCTAATTGCTATACATTTATTTGGATTGCTGGCACCTGCAGGCTGTGGAATAATGTCTATTTTATGTCTTTTTGTTCTATCTCTGTTTACACCCCCCCCACACACACACACACACATTCTGTTAAAGGAGAAATTGTTAAATATTTCTAGCTGTGGAATGTAAAAATCAATTACAATTAAATATAATTAAAGTTCCCGAAACTTGTCGATTCTTCCACACGGCTGTTTATCTCGGGGGATTAAAGAGTAACTCTAGACTGGTAGGCAGAGACAATGAAGATGTTGTTCCTGGAGGATCTGTTAGCGGTGCAACGAAAGGAAAATTCTGGACGCACTTGGCCGAAGATCGAAACAGAAAAATATATAATTGTGTTATATTTGACGTTTTACAGTGCCTTGAATAAGTATTCATACCCCTTGAAATTTTCCACATTTTGTCATTGTAACGATATGGTCCGTGGGACCCAGAGGCTCTTGAAGGATGCGGGGTACTCCTGTTTCAGCTTCACCAATGACTCTTGCGTCTAGGGCAGTGATGGTGAACCTTGGCACCCCAGATGTTTTGGAACTACATTTCCCATGATGCTCATGCACTCTGTAGTGTAGTTGAGCATCACGGGAAATGTCGTTCCAAAACATCTGGGGTGCCAAGATTCGCCATCACTGGTCTAGGGTCATCCTATGTCCACTAGGGGCATAGGATGACTGAGAAATGATATCTTGAATTACATGAGATGGGACAGTAATGATGATTCACAATATATTGCAGGATATCTTGAAATATTACAGGTGGTTAATTCTGAACCCAACAGGTCAATAGAACAGTGATTCATTCAATGTGCAACATAGGTAATTAAGTCTGCTACTGTCATGTAAATTAACCTTAGTTTGGCTTCTAAAGACCTGTTCATTGTGTGATGCTAATTAACACTGTTTTGTGTGAATTTCTATTGATGATAGATGTGGAATGTAAATTAGCACCCTCTAAAGGTCAGACGTCTGACTTATGTTTACTAAAGGAATGTGTATTGAATAGCAGGTGAGATAAGCTGAAGTCATAACATCTGCCTTGTCAGCTATAGTAATTAACTCATGTAGATTCGGTGCCAGAAAGTCTACCCAAGATAATGTGTATTGGGGGCTTGTTAGCACACATCGTATGATGTTGTGGGTGGAGTGTGTCATTGTCCCTTTGATTACTGCAGCATGCTTTTTGGTTGCTAACTGTATAAAAGCCTGAGTTGTACCATTAAAAGTTCTATTCATTTTGAACCAGAGAACAGAGCTGTGTGTCTCGTTTGTCTAGGGAATTCTTATGGGTCCTGTCTGCTGGATTGTGGACTGTCGAGAAGCTGTCATGGGTTGGTGGAATAGAATATCGTAAAGGGAGTTAACCCCTGACCTTTACAGTCATGTTTCAACCAAAATTGTAAATGTATTTTTTGGGGGATTTTATGTGATAGACCAACACAAAGTGGCACATAATTGTGAAGTGGAAGGAAAATGATAAATGGTTTTCAATTTTTTTTTACAAATAAATATGTGAAAAGGGTGTGGGGTACATTTGTATTCATCTCCCTTTACTCTGATACCCCTAGCTAAAGTCTAGTGGAACCAATTCAGAAGTCACCTAATTAGTAAATAGAGCCAACCTGTGTGTAATTTAATCTCAGTATAAGATTTAGTATTAGATTTTTTGCAGATTTTTGTCTTTAGATTTACCAAAACCTTAATATGAGGTCAAACCTTGAGGCCTACACACGATCAGTCCAAACCGATGAAAACGGACTGAAGTTCATTTTCATCGGTTCACAGACTGATGCTCTGATGTGCGTACACACCATCAATTCAAAAACCGATCGTGTCAGAATGCGGTGACGTAAAAACACAACTACCTGCTAAAAAAAATTAAGTTCAATGCTTCCAAGCAGTCGTCGACTTGATTCTGAGCATGCGCAGGTTTTGAACCGATGTTTTTGCGTACTAACTATCGGTTTTGACCGATGGTCAGGCGTCCATCAGTCCGATTTTAAAACAAGTTTTAAAACTTTGGACTGAAGTACAAAAGACTGATGGGCCGTTTGGACCGATGAAACTGAACTTCAGTCCGTTTTCATCGGTTTGGACTAGGGTTGTCCCGATACCGATACTAGTATGGGTATCGGGACCGATGCCGAGTATTTGCGCTAGTACTTGCGCAAATACTCCCGATGCTTAAATAGAATACTCCCCCCGCCGCCACCCCCGCCACAACCGCCGCCAACGCCGTCGCAAAGCCGCCACCGCAAACCGCAACGATAATCGCCGTTACAGCGGGCATTACAAGTTTTCGTTAGTATACTTGTAATGCCCGCCACGCCATCTATAGACACTCCCCTTCTCTGGATTGGACGGATCTGTCCGATCGCGAGCAAGGGGGAGTGTCTATGCACGGATCCGTGTGTATAGACACTCCCCCTTGCTCGCGATTGGACGGATCCATCCAATCCAGAGAAGGGGAGTGTCTATAGATGGCGTGGCTTGTAAAGCCTGCTGTATTTTTCACGGGGATTAACACCGGCAGCATCAGCGGCGGTGCCAGGTATGAGGGGCATGGCTGCAATATGTGGGGGCACAGGACATGGCTGCAATATGTGGGGGACATGACATGGCTGCATTTATGGGGGACATGACATGGCTGCAATATGTGGGGGACATGACATGGCTGCATTTATGGGGGACATGACATGGCTGCAATATGTGGGGGACAGGACATGGATGCAATATGTGGGGGACAGGACATGGCTGCAATATGTGGGGGACATGACATGGCTGCAATATGTGGGGGACATGACATGGCTGGAATATGTGGGGGACATGACATGGCTGGAATATGTGGGGGACATGACATGGCTGCAATATGTGGGGGACATGACATGGCTTCAATATGTGGGGGACATGACATGGCTGGAATATGTGGGGGACATGACATGGCTGGAATATGTGGGGGACATGACATGGCTGGAATATGTGGGGGACATGACATGGCTGGAATATGTGGGGGACATGACATGGCTGGAATATGTGGGGGACATGACATGGCTGGAATATGTGGGGGACATGACATGGCTGCAATATGTGGGGGACATGACATGGCTGCAATATGTGGGGGGACATGGCTGCAATATGTGGGGGGACATGGCTGGGGGGACATGGCTGCATTTGGGGACACATTAAAAAAAGTATCGGTATTCAGTATCGGCGAGTACCTGAAAAAGAGTATCGGTACTTGTACTCGGTCCTAAAAAAGGGGCATTGGGACAACCCTAGTTTGGACTGATCGTGTGTACGCGGCCTAAGGCACACGTGTGTACGGGGCCTAAGAGTTTCAGTTTGTATGCAATTTCGGCAGGCCCTTGCACTACATGGTTTTGGTAAATCTGCAGAAAATCAAATAGTGTGTATGGGGGTCTTAGCTCTTAGGTCTGTCCAGGCTGTTACTGTGCGCTGTACTAGGCATTCTGTCATGCCTTAATGTGCATTGCTTCAGGGCACTCTGGATCATAAGTCGCATCAAAGTCGGACCAAAGTAGTGCAGGGACTACTCTGAAGTTGCTCTGACTTGAAGTTGCACTGATATGAATGGTACTCAATGGAAATCATGGAGTACAAGTTGCCATGCGACTTTGTAGTACAAGTCGCAGCACAAGTGTGAAAGGGGCCTAAGCAGGAGAACACACACCATGTTCATTTCTCTAGCTGTGCTGGGAACTCAGCCTGCTCTCCTCCAATGATCAGACTTCTCCTGACACACCCCTCTCTGCACAGCCATTTACTAGAAGGCTCAGTGTGCTGCTGCTTCTACTCCCCCAGCTCTTATGCAGCTGAGAACAGAGGGAATGTAAAAAATATTTTATTTTATTCAAATCTACCAGTGGCATCCTGTTTATTAGCGGAGCCCGGACACCGTCCCCTCTCTCCACATCACCACCTAAATGCATTGGATAGATTTGTGCATATTATGCATGGCCACCATGGCCACCCCCTGTTCATGTGTCCGGCCCCTTTCAGGACATTGGGTGCATGAATTACTGCGGGCAGTTTTTTTTAAGCACCTGGTTAGAACCAGAGGCACTAATAGGCTTCAAAATAGGGTGGGCTTGGGTCGCAGAGAATGCACTCCGATCCCACCCAGGTGTGTTACAATGGCGAATGAAAATTTGCTGTTGAAACACTGATCTTCAATCCGGCCAATCAGAAGCAGGTGTCAGACCCATTTTCCGATTGGCTAAAACGAGAAGACTACCGATTGGCCGTCGAGGAGGAGGGAGGAAACAGAAGCCAGCATGAACACCCGTGGAGAGTAGGAGAACGGGAGGTCGTCGCAGCCGAGCAGGGCAAGCCACCGGTGATTGGGTAAGTGCTACTGACCAGGCAGGGGGGTTCATACTGTTTGCCAGCCCCCCCAAAAAAAATCCTCCGCCACTGATCTCTACATAAATGTTTTGGCTTTCATTGCTATTTGAATCTGAATGGATTTTTTTACAAGGCGATCGTTTACAATCACTTCAAGATATATTTGTGTTAGCACTTTGCACAGCGCAGCTTATGCAGGAGCAGAGCACAGGAAGGAGCCTATGCATGCTGGGAGTTATTCCTGGTGGAGGGGAGTGTGCAGTCTCCTCCTGAACGCTTGGTTCGGTGACGCACTCTTTCATTGTGAAGCTCGGATGTTGGGGGGGGGGGGGGGGGATATATGGTAATGGATGTATTCCAAGGTCCGTCTGACTTTTCTGCCTCTAAATAGGATAAAAAGGTAGATAAAAATACTTGCTGATTGCAGCACTTAAAGTGGCGCGCAGAGCGGAGTGACCTTTAGAAGGTGTCTGAATCACAAGATGAGGATCGGGAGGACGGCCCCTTAATTGCACCCTTTTCTAGGAAGGTTTTTGCGGCGTGCAGGGCATGGCGGGTGAGCGGGATGCACACAGGGGAAGAATAATATTTCATGGATTGTTTCTTCTCTGGTCACTCAGACCACATCTGGGGCTTTATACTAAGGTGGAAGCTGCCTGCAGGGAAGGGAGTCGGATTTTTTGTTTGTTTGTTGAAGCGCTGACAATTTACACAGCGCTTTACATGTGTCTGTACAATCACATTAATCCCTGCCCTCTTGCGGCCTATGTAACTCATATGTGCGGTGGCAAGTTTGGTGGGCTTTAACTCTCACATGCCGCCTCACATGTGTATCCATGGGTGACGAGGCTTTCTCTGCGGGGAGCATGCTCCCAGCTCAGTGACCGAGCTGTGAAGGGCGGCTCTCAGTCTTTGCCAATGATTGGTAGCCGGGGGGACCAGCTTCCAATCATGTGATTATTGTGAGATCCAATCATATGGTCACATGATCGGGCAATTCATCCCTGTTAAGGAAATGCTAGGTCTGGGGGAAGGAGTTAAGGAGCTTTACAATCTAAGGTTCCTATGTTTCATATATAAGAGGAACTGAAGTCTGCTCACATAATTTGTAATAAAAAACATATTTGCCATTTTGAAGCTTCCCTCCAACCACTTGGCATATGTAGCACCCTCTACCGTAGGTAGGTGCTAGAGTAGGATTTTTGCAAGAGAAACTGTCAGTGCAGGTAAATTTAGGCAGGCCTATGCTTCAGGCCAGGCCTGCTTGTTTTGATCTGTTGGCAGGGAGTGGTTAGTGTAGCAGTGGGTGTGACCACCTGTGCTCTAGTTCTGGGGTACCTCCCCTGCTTCCAGGGAGAAGCAGGGGAAGAGGGGCAGGTCACAGGACTGGAGTGACAGGAAGCTCATGTGAGGAGGCCTGACCAATCCCCACTTGGAATTGGCAGGGGGCAGGCTTCCCATATAAGCTTAGGTTCCAGCCCACTGGGAAGCAGTTTTCAGCCGGAAGACGTGGAGAATGGAGCATTAGGCGGCAGCGGGGGCCCCAACCCCATCTGGGGGGGGGGGGTGCAAGGCCTAGCGGAGGAGCCTGGGAGAGCTGGGAGGGGGCTACATCCTTACACGGTCATGGATGGAGTGTCCTGGAATAGAGGGGCTGGAGAAGCTGTCGGAACATGTGTCCAGATAAAGTTCTTCATCATGGACTCGGGGCAGGAGAAGGTCGGTGAGTGGATCACAGTGGATTACTGGATGAGGCATGCCAGGGGAGCTGGGTGTGAGGCCAGAGGAGAGACTGTGGGGAAAGTGTCGAATTGATGTGGCTTGAGGGCGCAGGATTTGCAGACTAGACTTGCTGGGAACAGTGGTTCACCAAGCTACATGTGCTACTAAATTACTAGGCCACCGAGGAGAGGTACTGCAGACCTCTGGCCTAGTTACAGCATCTATAGCAGCCATTAGAGTCTGTTCAAAGCGGCCTCACTCACTCATAGAAGAGGATGTGACAGTGAAGATAATGAGCTACAGTAAAGTTTGTGCAGGAGGAGAGAAGTCCTGGGAGCAACAGTCTGCAGGAGAGGTGCAGTGGAGGAGAAATAGTCTGCATGGTGATGCAGGGGAAGTGGCTGTAGATATTATCTGTGCATCAATACTTCAAAGCTCAACTAAATCTCAAGTTCTTTAATATGATGGCAAAGCAACATGTTCTATGGTCATCCCATATCCCCCTTTCCCCCAACCAAGTTATATACCCCAATAAACAAAACAATGCAAATGACTGTTCATTGTCTCTGAGGTTATAGATGGAGGTCTGGCAGCAGGGTGATATGGTGGATGTTAGTTACTAGTAGCAACCAAGTGCTACATATATTATTTTATATATACTGTGATTCTGTACTTGCAAAATATGTTGCAGAAATCTTCTTCCATTGAGTCTGGCTGCATCCATTTTAACTGTGGGCAGCTGAAGCTGCTGCTGGTTCACTTCCTGGATTTACACAGAGGTTATCCTCCAGCTCTGCAGCTCTCATTGGCCCTCGTATGACTCATCCCCCCTCTCTTCCTGGCAAACTCTTACGAGAGTGAGAAAGAGCTGTGTATGATGTCATAAGTCTAGGCTTTTTATCAGACGAGAATCAGGAAGTGGGCTGTATAAGGTATTTACTGGCAGAAAAAAAAAAAACTATCCAAAGTTAAAACATCAAGGGCAGAGGATTTAATAGATGGAAAGATGAAAAAATTAAGTTCCGCTTTAATATATATACTAAAATATCAAAAGTATTGGGACACCTACCTTTACACGCACATGAACTCTATTGGCATCCCAGTCTGTAGGGTTCAATATTGAGTTGGCTCACCCTTTGCAGATATAACAGCTTCAACTCTTCTGAGAAGGCCGTCCACAAGGTTTAGGAGTGTCTATGGGAATGTTTGACCATTCTTCCAGAAGTGCATTTGTGAGGTCAGGCACTGATAATTGGACAAGAAAGCCTGGCTTGCAGTCTCAGGTCTAATTTATCACAAAGGCGTTCTATCGGGTTGAAGTCAGGACTCTGTGAAGGCCAGTCAACTTTCTCCACCCCAAACTCGCTCATCCATGTCTTTATGGACCTTCCTTTGTGCACTGGTGCACAGTCATGTTGGAACAGGAAGGGGCCGTCCCCAAACAGTTCCCACAAAGTTGGGAGCATAAAATTGTCCAAAATGTCTTGGTATGCTGACGCCTTAAGAGTTCCCTTCACTGGAACTAAGGGGCCAAGCCCAACTCAAAAACAACTCCACACCATAATCCCCCCTCCACCAAATGATTTGGTTCTATCGGGTTGGGGTCAAGACTCAGTTTGGGGTGGAGGAACATGACTGACCCGCACAGAGTCGGACCTTTTCGTTCAACATCAGTGCCTGATCTCACAAATGTACTCCTGGAAGAAGTCAAACATTCCCATAGACACACTCCTAAACCTTGGGGACAGCCTTCCCAGAAGAGTTGAAGCTGTTATAGCTGCAAAGGGCGGGCCAACTCAATATTGAACCCTACGGACTAAGACTGGGAGACCATTAAAGTTCATGTGCGTGTAAAGGCAGGTGTCCCAATACTTTGACAATATAGTGTATATATGTAGCACCCTGGAGTTTAGCCGGCGTTGCTCCTAAATTTATCTGCCAGGAGTAGCAGCTACCTTGGCTACTTGGCAGGGATCATTTCAATTCTCCCCAAGTCTGGCACTGCTGCACTTTTTTTTTTGCCACTAGGTGGCTGGGTACTTGGTGGCATTAGAACTGAGAAGGGCAATGCAAGGTCAGATTGTGGGTATCTCTTAGCCAATAGACAGGGGTTTTCCATGGATTCCTTGGCCTGCTGGGAGAACTTATGGTATATATTTGGGTGGAGTCAGGTGATCAGTGTTCTGTGCCACCTGGATGGCTGTCTGGGTGGGCGTGTGTTGTATTGGCCAGGCTGCTAGGCCGGAGTTTGGGCCTATCCCGGGGACATCTGGCTACTGGGCTGTCTGAGGGCCTATCCAGAAGCAAGAGAGCAGCCCAGGGTTGGGATTGCGGCTTGCAGTCCATCCAGAACAAGCGGTTCTGCTGGCCGGAGAACTTGTCATGGTCAGAGGTAGAGGGGAACAACAGCCTTATTACCAGGGACCACAGTGAGTAACTAAAACAAGTACTGGAGCAGCATTCTCGCCAACCGGGTGTCAAGCCAGGGACCCAGCCAACCAGGCCCTTCGCTACAGGACAGGCAAAACAAACAATTGCTTGGGGTCCCAAGCTGGCCTAGGGCCCCCAACTTCCCCTTCCCAGGCTGTAGCGTGGCCGAGCTACTCTTCCTTTCTCCTGGAGTCCTGTCAGTCCGGCACGTGGTACAGGAGATTCAATTTCCTGTTCCCGGCCAGACTGAAAGGAAGTGCACACTGAGTGCTCACTTACGTTCAGTCCGGCCGGGAACACAGGAAACCGAATCTCCTGTACCGCGCAGTACCCGGCCCGGGCACTATCTGATAGAGGACTGGGGACCCATAATGATAGAACACCGGACTGACAGGAGGAACAGGAGCTCGACCACGCTACAGCGGCAGCCTACAGGGAAGAAGGGGAGGTGAGAATATAAAAACATAGGGACTAGGGAGGGGGGGGGGGGTGCTTGGGGGCCCCCATTTTGCTTGGGGCCCCAAAATTCTTTCAAACGCCCCTGCAGCCAACGGAGGTGACACTTGCAGAGTAGCCTTGTGTGTCAAGCCAGGAACCCAGCAGGCATCTTGAGTGCCAAGCTGGGGACCCAGCAGAGAGGTGGGGGAGACACTTGAGGAAGATACCACATGAAGGTTGGAGGAGCTCAAGGGATTCAGTGGCAGTAAATCATCAAGTCTAGTGAGAGAGACTGGGAGCTAAGTGTACTGAAGAACTACAAAAAGTGATTATAGTGAAGGAACTGTTACAACTTGTGTTAGGAACAGTGTTGAGCGGAATACGCCATATTCGATTTAGCGATATTTCACGAATATATAGAAGAATATTCGTGAAATATTCATTAATATCGAATATTCGTGATATTTTATCAAAAAAAAATAAAAAATTTGCGAAATTTCGCTAATGCAAATGCGAAATTGATTGCGAAATTCTCGTCAACATGCGAAAACGGAGATCATTTCCTGGATTACTAAACTAATATGCACTAAACACTAACTCTACTTACACAAACTTATATGACTAAACTAAAGCTAATTTTTTTTATTTTTTTTATACACAAAACACAGAAGGGAGAGAAAGTATTCGCAAATATTCGTAATACGAATATTCGCATTGCGAATATTCGGCAACATAAAAGGATCGCCTCAGCTACTCGGCCCAGGGTCTCTAATCATACCAGCAATGCTATTAGACGTCGATGGAGATCACTAGGATGTGATCTGTTTTAAAAATAAATTTGAAATATTCACCGCGATATTCGATTTATTCGCGAATACTCGAATATGCAATATTCGTAACGAATATTCGCAATGCGAATATTCGTGAGCAACACTAGTTAGGAACTGCTAAAGACTGTTGCCATAGGAGACAGCAATTCTACACTTGCAGATGTGGCATCTTGCTGGATGCCTTTACTTGCATGGCTGTCCTCCTGTTGAAGTCTCAGAGTCTGCAAATTAATCTTGCAACTACCTAAAGGTGTCCTGGCCCTAACCCTCTCTCCCAAAAGTTAGGAGAAATAAAATCTGCATTCAAGAAGTGTCTGGCGCCCAATGACTCCAACTACTTTGCACCCACCATGCCTCACAACCCACCATATACAGAAGGATGTCAGCTGTCTGGCCCTGGAGGTTCTCATTAGACCGAAGGAGGCCTGGGACCTTGCTACATATATATGAATGAGTGAGTGAGAAACTTATATAGCGCAACACATGCAAACTGAATCGCCTCTGGACGCTTGGTATCCATTCCCTGGGCCCTCAGAAGAGATGGGTTTTGATTTTTCTCCTGAAGGCCAGGTGGTTCTCCTCCAACTGGATGCTGGGTGGTAAAGCGTTCCATAGTCTGGGTCCTTGGACCGCAAATCTTCGTACTCCCTTGGACTTGTATCTGGTTTTGGGTAGCTGGAGTAGATTTTGGTTGGTGGATCGCAGAACGCGATTGGGGTTGTGAGCTTTTAGTTTTTTGCATAGATATTGGGGAGCATATGATCCAATCAACCCACCAGCATGTCTTTGGAGTGTAGGAGGGAACTGGAGAAATCCCACACATGCGCACCCCATGCAGGTATTGTGGTGGTTGGGATTTGATCCAATTTTGATCCAATTTTTTCTGATCAATAGGCTTTGGAACGCGGTTGTAGCATCATCACCTCCGCAACCGACTTTAATGCCTAAAATAGATGCGTTGCATGCTCAGACGCTCAGACACTTTGTGCCAACCTACGACCCTCACCCTGCGGTCGTCTAGCTGATATTTTGCTCACTAAAATGTTTACTTGCACACAATATCACTCAGGCCTGTATATTTTGTTTCCTCCTTTGTGTTGCGTGGGGATCAGTTGTCCTGTTATTTATATAAGCAACAATAAAAATGTATATACCAGAAAATCAACCACAATGTATCTATGTGTGTACAATAGATCCAGAGCAGTTCTATGTGTACAATGGATCCAGAACAGTTCTATGTGTACAATAGATCCAGAGCAGTTCTATGTGTACAATGGATCCAGAACAGTTCTATGTGTGTACAATGGATCTAGAGCAGTCCTATGTGTACAATGGATCCAGAACAGTTCTATGCGTGTACAATGGATCTAGAGCAGTTCTATGTGTACAATGGATCCAGAACAGTTCTATGTGTGTACAATGGATCCAGAGCAGTTCTATGTGTACAATGGATCCAGAGCAGTTCTATGTGTACAATGGATCCAGAACAGTTGTGTGTACCATGTTTCCAAAACAGTTCTGTGTGTACAATGGATCCAGACAGGGCCAATCCTAGGGTCACAGGCGCCTGGGTGCAGAAATATTTCTGGCGCCCCCACATGGGCGTGGTCATCTTGCCAACTCCCCTCCTTTACAAATATTTCTATGGCAATGACTCACAAAGATGCTCCTCTAAGTAGTCTTTGTTAGCCTGGGATCCATCCAACAATCTTTTAACAATAAACAAAATACAGGAAGAGAAGCAGACTACTCTAATAGGACCTGGGGGGGGGGGGGGGGGGGGGTCTCTCTAATGGACATAGAGAGGGCCTCTGTTAGAAAAAGCCCCTAGACATACTACAGGAGACGGTCAGACTACAGATATAAATTTAATACAAGGAATGGTCAGAGACTGCAGAAGTGATACAAGAGATCAATGCGATCAGCGCCCATCAAATGCAGCCTACTAGTGCCCACCAAATGCAGCCTTAACAGTGCCCATCAATTGCAGCCTTATCAGTACCCACCAATTTTAGCCTCATCAGCGGCCAACAATTGCAGCCTACCAATGACCACCAGGGTCATGTCACAGGTGGGGGGCCAGTGTCACAGGTGGGGGCACAGGTGGGAGGGTCAGTGTCACAGGTGGGGGGGCCAGTGTCACAGGTGGGGGGCAGTGTCACAGGTGGGAGGGGCAGTGTCACAGGTGGGGCCACAGGTGGGGGGCAGTGTCACAGGTGGGAAGCTAGTGTCACAGGTGGGGGGCCAGTGTCACAGGTGGGGTCACAAGTGGGGGGTTCAGTGTCACAGGCAGAGCTGTATCCTGGTCTAGGCCAACAGGCCCAGGCCTAGGGCAGCACTTTGCAGGGGGGCAGCACGAAAAGGGTCCCCGCCGGCTTGCGCTACACTGTTAGGAAAATTAGTCTAGCGCCCCCATAAAGCGGCCGCACTGCTTCTGGTATGCGGGCGGCCGGCATTCCGCAACTGTGGAGGGGGGCGCTCTTATGTTTTATCATCCTGGACCACAAACCTTCCTCACTGTGCTATATGTTTCTGCTGCACCATCTACTTTAAGTAGAGTTATAGGCAACACTTTTTTTTTCATTTTGGGTAGAGTTCGGGAGAGTTATAGCCCCTGTCAGTTTATTTTTTACCATCCCTGTCCCATTGCGTAGATTTCCCTTCACTTCCTGCTCTATGGGCAACCAGGAAGTAAGAGGAAATCTAAGTAAATTAAGGGAATCCATTGCCCCCCCCCCCAGGCCCTCAGAACTAGTGTCCTTACTCGAAAATTTCAGGGCGGGTCTTAAACAACACAGGGTGTGGCCGTAACAGGAAGGGGTGGGTCATATTTAAATTAGGGGGTACACAAATTTAGTCAGGCCTAGGGCAGCACAAAACCTAAATACACCTCTGGTCACAGGTGGGGGTGCAGTGTTGGGCTTACTTTACATGAGAAGTGTAAAAATGCAATAAGCAGCAGCCCTTCAAATTCCTTACCTTCTTTCCTTTGTGATGGCTGGCATCTCCAACTATACAGGGGAGGGGGGTGGGAGGGGCCGATCGGCAGGTCTGGTGGGATGTCCCTCCAGCCAGCATAGTTCACTTCCTGAGTCTCAGTGTATACAATGTAGAGGGGAGGAGCCTCTGACCCGAGCATGTATCGGTGTACAACCATTGGGACAAACTTGTGCACTGAATTTGGTGTCTGCTCGGGTCAGGGGCTCCTCCCCTGTCCATTGTACACACTGACTCTGACACTCAGGAATTGAACTGTGCTGAGAGTGAGAAGGACATCCCGCAGACATCGCAGAGCGGCCGATCGGCTCCTCCCGCCCCCTCCCCTGTATAATTGGAGATCCCAGCCGGCTCAGAGGCACAGGGGAGGTGTAAGGACCCCCCACACTGGCGGAATGCCAGGACACAAGTGCGACCCCGATTCCGCCACGGTAAACGGCCGCTAAAGTTCATATTGGGGGGAGACAGAAGGGGGCTGTGCCTGCCTGTCATGGTGCGCCTGTGTGCTGCTAAACAAGATGAGAGCAGGGGTAGCAGCAGCATAACTTTTCTTCACAGACAATCACCCCTGGCTTCAGTGCCCTCCCGACGCCCTAGCAGCTGCCGACTCTCAGCTCTGTGTGTGACTCAAGGAGAAGAGGAGGGAGCAGTCTGACACTTCGGCCGCTCAGCGCCTCCACCTCTGTGGCGCCAGGGTGCAGAGCACCCTTCGCACATGCCCAGGATCGGCCCTGGATCCAGAGCAGTTCTGTGTGTGTACAATGGATCTAGAGAAGCTCTAAGTACAAAGTGGTGCATGGCGACACCTGCTGGTAAGAATGGGACGTTATAATCCTGTCGGTTTAGAGAGGGCTGAACTGAGGAACCTCTTTTTGGAGGTTGGTGAGACAGCGCAGTTGCACTATATCTTAATTATAGGAGGAAGAAGATCATCTAGTGGTCTTTATTTGCACTACACTGTACCAATATGAAATTTTTGTTCTTTTTTTCACACAAATAGAGCTTTCTTTTTGGTAGTATTTAACCACTTGACCACTGGGCACTTAAACCCCCTTAATAACCAGACCAATTTTCAGCTTTCGGTGCTCTCACATTTTGAATGACAATAACTCGGTCATACAACACTGTAACCAAATGACATTTTTGTCCTTTTTTCCCACAAATAGAGCTTTCTTTTGGTGGTATTTGATCACCTCTGCGGTTTTTATTTTTTGCGCTATTAATAAAAAAAGAACGAAAATTTTGTAAAAATATGAATTTTTCTTCATTTCTATCATAACATTTGGTAAAAAAGTAATTTTTCCTCATAAATTTGGCCTAAAATGTATACTGCTACATATTTTTGGTAAAAAATAAATACAATTTTGGATATTATTTAGTCTGAGGCCGCGTACACACGGCAGAGAACCTCGACGGGCAGAACACATCGTTCCGCCCGTCGAGGTTCTCTGCCGGCCGTCGAAATCTGCGAACCCGCCCGTCGGGAATGGCAACCAGCCATTCATCCAGGCGGGCCGTCGAGCAAAAAGAGAGCGTGCTCTCTTTTCGCTCGACGGGATTCCCGACGGGCAGGGCGAGCGCTCTGTGTAGACACGGCCGAGGTCCTCGCTGGAATGCAGCTTCCAGCGAGAACCTCGGTCGTGTGTACGCCGCCTCAGTAAAAGTTATAGGGCCAGATTCAGGTAGACCAGAGCATCTTTGCTCTGGAGTAACGCATCTCATTTGCGTTACGCTGCAGAAATTTTAGGAGCAAGTGCTGTTATTCAGGAAGCACTTGCTCCTAAAGTTGCGGCAGCGCATCGCAAATGAGCCAGCGGAATTCAAATTGGGCGGGTACGGGGCGTGTAGTATTCTAACTATGCGCGATCCCGCGGCGAACGTACTGCGCATGCGTCGAGTGTCAATGCATCCCAGTGCGCATGCTCCAAGTTCTGTCAGTGAACGTCAATGACGTCACGTCCCCATTCATGAATGTTTTTACGCAAACGACGCGATTTGTTTTTGACGACGGCTATACCTAACATAGGATACTCCACTAGGGGGCTGCTTTATCTATACGCCGCGTATCGCTTCCGGAAACGTCGTAAAGTCACTGCGTCGCGCCCGAAAAAGATCGTGAATTGCCGATTTCCGCTCATTAACATATTTTTTGAGCGTAAATCGGCGGGAACGCCCCCGGCGCCATTTTTAAGTTGAAGTAACGATGCGATGGCGAAATTCAATTACGCCGATCGCATCGGAACTCCAACCCGGCGTTTCTTGATTTCTGGTTATAGAAAACAGAAACGCCGGCTTAAAGTGACAGTTAGGCTGGCGGATCACTGGATCCGCCAGCCTAACTCTTCATGAATCTGGCCCATAGGGTCTACAAGCTATGGTACCAATTTCTGAAAATTGATCCATTTGATCACACCTGAAGTACTGACAGCTTCTCTCATTTCAAGCCAACAGGCGGCACTGCAGTGGTGCAGGTGGAACTGGTGTGGCACTGGTGGGCACAGATGGCACTGGTGGGCACAGATGGCACTGGTGGGCACATATGGCACTGGTGGGGCACAGGCAGCACCGGTGGGGTGCAGATGAGCACTGATTGGCACAGGTGGCACTGATGGGCACAGGCGGCACTGATGGGCACAGGCGGCACTCGTGGGCACAGGCGGCACTCGTGGGCACAGGCGGCACTGATGGGCACAGGCAGCACTTGTGGGCACAGGCGGCACTTGTGGGCACAGGCGGCACTTGTGGGCACAGGCGGCACTGATGGGCACAGGCAGCACTCGTGGGCACAGACAGCACTCGTGGGCACAGACGGCACTCGTGGGCACAGGCGGCACTGATGGGCACAGGTGGCACTGATGTGGCAGTGTTGTGCACTGGTGGGGCACAGGTGGCACTGGTGGGGCACAGGTGGCACTGGTGGGGCACAGGTTGGAATGGTGGGGCACTGCTGGGCACTAATCTCTCTCCTCCACCGCGTGTGTGTGCCCGCCCGGGCGCGCGGATCTGACGCACGTCAGGTTTGTTTACACACATGATCGCGCCGTCATTGGACGGCGCGATCATGTGGTAAGGAGCCGCCACCATTGTCTCCTTACCGCGATCAGTGATGCTGCGGGTCCCGTGGACCCGGTGAGCACCGGTGATCGCGTGTGCGCACACCTGACTCTAACGGAGGACGTCCATGGACGTCCTGTTAGAGTACAGGAACCGCCTTTATAGACGTATTTTGTCTATAGGGCGGTGATTAAGTGGTTAATCACTGCTAGGTTGTATTTTTTTTTTTGCACTATAAATGAAAAAAGACTTTGGTCTTTCTGTTATAATAATATTTTGCAAATCAGTCATTTTTCCTTATAAATTTTGGCCAAAATTCATACT
The DNA here is from genome assembly GCA_029574335.1 of Rana kukunoris. Classification (NCBI taxonomy): domain Eukaryota; kingdom Metazoa; phylum Chordata; class Amphibia; order Anura; family Ranidae; genus Rana; species Rana kukunoris. The sequence goes on from CM056059.1 coordinate 168,383,687, forward strand.
GCTACATATCTTTGGTAAAAAAATAACCCAAATCTGTGGATATTATTTGGTCTTTGTGAAAGTTAAGCCTTATACACAAATTTTGGTCCGAAGGGGCGTACACACGGCAGAACATTTTCAGCCAACATTCACCAAATCACGTCGTTTTTCAGCTCTTTACTGCCACCCTTTTGTTGTCTGATCTTTAGTATTGGTTCTGAGCATGCGTGTTTGTACTTTAGACTTAAGTGCGATGGACTTGTGTACACACGATCAGATTATCCTCCATCGGACATTTGTTGTCAAAGTTTGAGAGCATTCACAGCGAACGTTTGTCCGTTGAAAAACTGAAAACAATTGTCCGATGGAGCATACAGACGGTCGGATTGTCCGATAAAACACGTCCATCGGACAATTGTCAAAAAGTCAGATTGTGTGTATGGGCCTTTAGAGTCTTCCAGACATGGTGTTAATCACTGAAAATTGATCAAACCTGATGCACTGAAGGCCAACAGCGGTTAGACGGACGTGTCCGATCGTGTGTATGAGGCTTTAGAAGCCATGACAGTACAAACACCCCCCAAATGACCCCTTTTTGGAAAGTAGACATTCCAAGGTATTTAGGAAGAAGCACAGTGAGTTTTTTGAAGTTGTAATTTTTTCCCACAATTCTTTGCAAAATTAAGATTTTTTTTTCTTCACAAAACTGTCAAATTAACAGGTTATTTCTCACACACAGCATATGCATTCCACAAATTACACCCAAAACACATTCTGCTGCTCCGAGTATGGTGATGCCAGATGTGTGAGACTTTTACACAGCCTTGCCACATACAGAGCCCCAACATGCAAGGAGCACCATCAGGTGTTCTAGGAGCATAAATTAAGCCCCGTACACACGATCTGAATTTCTGATGGAAAAAGTCAGACAGACTTTTTCCATCGATAATTCTGACCATGTGTATGCCCCATCAGATTTTTTTCATCGGAAATTCAGAGGAATTCCGTCCGAGTTTAGATGGAGAACATGTTCTCTTTTACTCCCATGGAATTCCGGTGTAATTTTGGCCGGTCAAAAGTCTGACCGTGTGTACGGGGCTTTACACATCTAATTTCTTGACTACCTCTTGCACATTCGAAGGCTACATTTCCTCTTACAGCCAATCACCTTCTTCTTCTTCTTTGGGGCCATGCAGGTATACTTCTGCTCGGTTTATAGTAGAAGGTCATCCAGCAAGTGTTCAAAGCACCTACTTTGTCCAACTTAGAATGCATTAACACATAACCCTGTGGATGCTTCTTGTATTTATGTGTTTTGCATTTTTTTGCACTCTCCTGAACGCGACGTGAGCTTTTTTTATTGTCAGCCTGTAAACACTCCACTTCTAATATGCCTGTAAATGCCTGTGTGCACACATAGGCTTTTAGGCTCGGTTCACACTGGTGGGATGTGAGGAAACCCTGCAAATCCAGTGCTGATTCTCGCATCGCACCTGAATTGCCGGCGGTTCACACTGCCCTATGCAAACTTCTGGGGATGTCAATACAAAGTTAATGACACCCCCAGATCAGATCGCAGTGCAAACTGTGAATTTGGACAAGAATCGGATGCACCCATGTGATCCGATTCTGGTGCGGACCAAAAAAAAAAAGTCCTGCACAATTATGGGCCGAATGCGATTCAAATTCAGTCACACAATCTGTATGGCTAAATACGTATTAGGCCTCGTACACACGAGGCAATCTATTTGTTCAAATCGGTCGGACTGACCGATTTGAACAAATCTGTCTGATAGGATTTTGGTTTGCTCGCGTGTACACACGAGCAAACCAAAATCCCCGCCAGCAGACGGCGCGCTGACTTGTCGGTGACGTGGCGGTGACGTTGACGCCGCCACGTCACCGCACCAGGAAGTAAAACACTTCCGCGCATGCGCCGAATCCATTCGGCGGCGGTGCGGGACGACATGTCTGCTGGTAAGTGTACTAACCAGCAGACATGCTTTGAAATCTGTTGGGTGGCCAAATCCGTCGGCTCGGCCGTACACACGATCAAATCTGTCTGCTGGGACGGTCTAGCAGACCGTTTCCAGCAGACAGATTTGATCGTGTGTACGAGGCCTTACACAAATATTGCACGTGATCTGCACAGCAGTGTGGTGCAAATGCGATGTCTGATATCGCACAAGTGTGACCTGGCACTTAGAGGAGTATTAGAAAAGTCAGTGACTGTATTTAAAAAAAAAAGATACAGTCTAAACATGTCTGAACCTGAAAAGGAAAGTAAAATAAAACTGACCCCAGACTCAATTTGGTTCCCCTCTTCTGTTTTCTCGGTGTTGTTTCTAACCTTTGACTTATCTTCCCCTGTGGTAGGTTGTGTATAAGAATAATGACATCCGCCTTGAGCTTTCCCGCCTGGCCCAAATAGGAGACACCAAAATGAAGATCTACGGAGACGTGGTCTTCAAGTGTGAGAACGTGGCCACACTGGACCCGATCAGCTTCGAGAGCCCCGAGGCCTACATCAGCTTGCCTAAGTGGAACACCAAACGCATGGGCTCCATCTCCTTCGACTTCCGCACCACCGAGCCCAATGGCCTCATCCTTTTCACCCACGGAAAGCCGCAGGACCGCAAGGACGTTCGCAGCCAGAAGAACACCAAAGTGGATTTCTTTGCGGTGGAGCTGCTGGATGGTCATCTCTATCTCCTGTTGGACATGGGTTCCGGCACCATCAAGGTGAAAGCCACCACCAAGAAGGCAAACGATGGCGAGTGGTGCCACGTGGACATCCAGCGCGATGGCAGATCAGGTAAGGAGGAACTGAGGTGGGGTGGGGTGGAGTGAGCCTGATTCAGTAGAAATCTGCGAGTTATGCTGCGTACACACGATAATTTTTCGGCATTAAAAAAACCAACGTTTTTAAAAACGTCATTTAAAATGATCATGTGTGGGCTCCACATAGTTTTTCATCTTCTGAAAAATGACAAAAAAAAAATTCAAGCATGCTGCATTTTTTCACATCCTTTTAAAAAAAAATCGTTTTTCGGGTTGTAAAAAATTATCGTGTGTGGGCTAAAACGACTTTTTAAACAAGTTATGAGATGGGAGCGCTCGTTCTGGTAAAACTACCATTCATAATGGCGTAAGCACATTCATCATGCTGTAACAGACAAAAAAAGAGCGAATCATCTTTTACTAACAAGATACTTCCCCTTTATGCCGCGTACACATGATCATTTTTTGCGATGAAAAAAAACGACGTTTTCAATCATGAAAAAAAACGAAGTTTTTCAAACTTCGTTTTCCAAAACGACGTTGCGTACACACGATCAATTTAAATGACGTTTTAAAAAACGTCGTTTTTTTTCATCGCAAAAAATTATCGTGTGTACGCGGCATTAGAGTTTCGTCGTACGTCACCGCGCTTTGTTCATCATTTTTCAAAAACGATGGTGTGTGAGCAACATTGTTTTTAATGATGAAGTTGGAAAAACATTGTTTTTTGGACATGCTGAAAAAAAAAGTTTTTTTTAATGCGAAAAATGATCGCGTGTACGCGGCATGATGATCTGATCTCTATCATGTGTCCATCTGTGATTTCGTCCTCCAGCCATGTGCATGAAAGAACCTTATGCCGCATACACACGATTGGAAATTCCGACAAGAAAAGTCCTATGTGAGCTTTTGGTCGGAAATTCCGACCATGTGTAGGCTCCAACAGAATTTTTCCATCGGACTTTACGCCATGAAAAATTTGAGAGCTGGTTCTCAAATTTTCCGATGGGAAAAGTTCTGTATGCAATTCCGACGGAGAAAAATCTTACGCATGCTCGGACTCAAGTCGATGCATGCTCGGAAGCATTACATTTCATTTTTCTCGGCTCGTCGTAGTGTTGTACGTCACCGCGGTCTTGTTTGTCGCAATTTGTTGTGACTGTGTGTATGCAACACAAGTTCTAGCCAATATTCACGGTTTTCTTGTTGGAATTTCCGATCGTGTGTACGCGGCATTAGGTGTCACCAATGACACATCTATACAATTTCTCTCCTGTGTTCTGTGATCGTTGCTACAAAACTGAGCCAGACAGATATTTATCCCTCCAATTCACGTACACATAGTGCTGGAATTATATGTTATGTTGTGTGTGTGCAAGTTTATAGAACTGCAGACAATGGACAACCAGTGCATCATGGGAGAACGCAGGGATAGAGATGAAGATCTGAAAACTGTAACTGCGCCCGTAACACCAGAAAATGCAGCAACTGCTGCCATAATGAATGTCTTCAGTCGTGATTTATGTTTTTGCTGTCTTTCAAAGCACCGCCGTACCTCATCTCCTATAGATAAGTTGGGATTAATACGAAAACTTGTACAATAAAACCTTGGTTTGAGAGCACAATTTGTTCCAGAAACATGCTTGTAATCCAAAGCATTGTAGGTTATAAAAGAGAAGAGAGGCACCTTTAAAGCCTTGTACACACGATCAGTCCATCCGATGAGAACGGTCCGAAGGTCCGTTGTCATCGGTTAACCGATGAAGCTGACTGATGGTCTGATGTGCTTACACACCATCGGTTAAAAAAACAATCGTATCAGAACGCGGTGACGTAAAACACGACGTGCTGGAAAAATGAGGTTTAATGCTTCCAAGCATGCGTCGACTTGATTCTGAGCATGCGTGGATTTTTAACCGATGGTCGTGCCTACTAACGATCGGTTTTGACCTATCGGTTAGGAATTCATTGGTTAAATTTAAAGCAAGTTGGCTTTTTTTTAACCGATGGTTAAATAACCTATGGGGCCCACACACGATCGGTTTTGACCGTTGTCCTCTGGCTAACCTATCGTGTGTATGAGGCCTAAGTGTCCCATTCAATGCAATAGAACTGTTCTAATAGGTTCTTGTACGACTTCGGGGGCGGCTCGGGGCGACTTGCATTGACTTCTATACAGAGGTCATTTTGCAGGTCGCCTCTGAAGTCATCTTCAGGACGCCTTGCGGAGTCGCCCCCGAATATCCGATGAAAAAATTCTGTGTGACTTTTTTCATCGGAAATTCCGATCGTGTGTACAAGCCATAAGCGTTTGGTTCATTGTTGAGGCACACTCCAATTGGCTTTAATGGGCATGCTTGATGAGCAATGCCACTTTGCCTTCTGCTTTCTGAGTTAAAACTGCTGTGGCCAGTAAGTAAAGAATTGTATCATATGTAATGGTCAAATTTAGGTGGCCAGTCAGGGAGCAGTAAAAATGCAGTTTAGCTGTCTGTTTGTTCCGCCCCTTGGCCACCCATGTGAAAGAGCCCTAAAAGTTTAGGAAAGTCTCCACCAGCAGATACAAATGCTGAACACAGTCATGGTGACCCCTTTGGTCTCTTCTGATTGTCTTCTGTGTCTGGTCTGCCCGACCCATTCTCTTCAGTTTCCTAATGCCTTTGGAATTGCAATGAAAGCCAATGTGTCAGTGATCACATCTCCCTACAGCAGTATGATGGCACTGGACTCACTGCCACCTTGACTTTCATTGCAGGAAAGACCCCCACCGGGTTAGAACAGTCCATCTTCCTTTGTTAATTGCCTTTTCCTCACCATAATGACAGAAATGTAGAACATCCTAGGGTTCAGTATTGTCCAAACAATGATTCGGAGGGTGGAGGAGAACAGTTTGCTGATTTTATACACATGAAGGAAAGTGTGACATCTGTACTTAGAGTCGGTTCACACTGGGGCGACTTGGGATCCGACTTGAAGTCGTCTCAAGTCGTCTCAAGTCGTGCTGTCCAGAAAAGCAATGTAAGTGAATGGGAGCGGTGTTAATACACACTACTCATGTCGCTCCGACTTCAGAAGAGGTTCCTGTACTACTTCAATCAGACTCCTAGGCGATTTGTACCCATTGATTTCAATGGAAGTCGCTTCCAAGTCTGATCACTGTTTTAATTGAAGCGACCTTTCAGCAAGATAACATACATTTCTCAGGCAAACCCTCCCTCCCCCTCTCTCTCCCAGAGCTGATTGTTGTTTTATTGGCCACTGGAAAGTCTCCTGACCTGAAAAGGACTTCAAGTCGTGTTGTAATTCGTCCCAGATCGCCCTGTGGTTCATGCTCATGTCGTGTTGAAGTTGCTTCTGAAAGTCGTGCTGGAAGTCGTGTCGCCCCAGTGTGAACCGACTCTAATTGTTTACATCAACTTTGTATCAATTCTTCACTTACTTCTGTATCTGCAGGAAGCTGAAGGTTGATACTTTATGACTTCCTCAGAGAAGTGCCACATTTGTAGAAATGACAGATTTACATTTAAAATCTTCTAAAAGCTTATCGCTTATAAAAGCTTTCTTTGGTCTCTTTCACATGGGGGGCTGGGTTGGGGTTGGTAAAAACAAGTGGCTGAGACGTACAATACAGCTGGAGGGGGCTGTTTACATGCTGCGGTTGCATGAAATGTAATGCAACATGCTCAGGTTACAGGCATTAGCCCCATTATAAACTACTGTCATGTAGATGGGGAAAAAGATGAAAAAATAAAAATAACGGGCATTCAAATGCCAGCAGAATCATCTCATGAACACCTGACAGCGGCTGCTGAAAAGCGTTTCACCGTGGATTACTTTTCAGAACATTGGCTGGTGTGATCCTAGAACCTACTGTCTGTCTCTGTATCTATCTAGTTCTAGTCATTCTGTCCTATCTGTCTGTCTGTCTATGTATCTATTTATCTATCTATCTATCTATCTGTCTGTCTGTCTGTCTGTCTGTCTGTCTGTCTGTCTATCTATCTAGCTTTTTATTATCTGTCTGTTTGTCTTTCTATCTATCTAGTTGTCAGTCTTTCTTTCTTTTTCTTTCTTTTTTTTTCTTTTTCCTTTGTTCGTTCTTCTGTCTGTCTATCTGTCTTTCTATCGTTATCAATTCTTTCTTTCTTTCTTTCTTTCTTTCTTTCTTTCTTTCTTTCTTTCTTTCTTTCTTTCTTTCTTTCTTTCTTTCTTCTCTTTCTTTCTTTCTCTCTCTCTCTTTCTTTCTTTCTTTCTTTCTTTCTCTCTCTCTCTCTCTCTTTCTCTCTCTCTCTCTCTCTTTCTTTCTTTCTCTCTCTCTTTCTTTCTTTCTTTCTTTCTTTCTTTCTTTCTTTCTTTCTTTCTTTCTTCTCTTTCTCTCTTTCTCTCTTTCTCTCTTCTCTCTTTCTTCTTTCTTTCTCTCTTTCTTTCTTTCTTTCTTTCTTTCTTTCTTTCTTTCTTTCTTTCTTTCTTTCTTTCTTTCTTTCTTTCTTTCTGTCTTTCTTTCTTTCTTTCTTTCTTTCTCTCTTTCTTTCTTTCTTTCTTTCCTTCTTTCCTATCTCCCTACATAAGTTTTACATGTATATTTGCTGTCTTCACATTTATATACTGTTTAGAAAGTTTAGACTGTGTCAGGAAATTTTCTCTTCCTGTTTATGTAACACAGTGTGATGTCTGGGCATACAGCTAAAATTACTGATTGGAGGAAAGGCACACACCCCCTCTCATCATAGGCAGAGACTCTCAGAGGTGTTTTGTAACAGGGCCAGCTGCCTGCCAATCTATTTATAGCAACCTCCCCCAGACAGAAATTTCAGGCTGCTTTTAGCTGATGTGTCTGAGAATTTGTCAATAGTTATCTGGCTTATAACAGAGGATTGGCACAGGAGAGAGCTACAGGACTCAGCTCTTTAAAGAGAAATAACAAAATACTGCAGATATATGTGCCCAGCTAAAATTTCATGAATTGGGTTTACATCCACTTTAATGGCATCCCAGGCTATAACAGCTTAAATTCTTCTAGGAAGGATGTCCACAAGGTTTAGGAGGGTGTCTTTGGGAATGTTTGACCATTCTACCAGAATCGTCTTTGTGGGGTCAGGCACTGATGTTGGATGAAAAAGCCTGGCTCACAGTCTCCGCTCTAATTCATCCCAAAGGTGTTTTATCAGGTTGAGGTCAAGTTCCTCCACCCCAAACTCACTCATCTATCTCTTTACGGACCTTGTTTGTGCACTGGTCCAAATCATTTGGTGGAGGGGGGATTATGGTGTGGGGCCAGGCTTTCTCGTCCAACATCAGTGCTTGACCTCACAAATGTGCTTCTGGAAGAATGATCAAACATTCCCATAGACACACTCCTAAATCTTGTGGTAGAGTAGAAGCTTTTATGGATGCAAAGGGTTGGCCAACTCAATATTGAACCCTACGGACTAAGACTGGGATGGCATTAAAGTTCATGTGCGTGTAAAGGCATGTGTCCCAATACTTTTGGTAATATTGTCTGTCTGTCTATCTTGTCTGTCTATTCTACCAATCTATCTGTGTTCTATCGTTCTCCCAGCTATCCAACTTTCAATTTCATATTGTGTGCTGATCATTCCAGAAATATATCTGGATATTCTATATCTGGAGGTGTGATTACCATGAATGACGGAGCTGGGCATAGTCACGGTGTCTGCTCAAAAGCTGGCCTGTCCGCCCATTACAGTTGGCTGAAGCCGCGAAAAGCCGCGCTCTCTGGAATCTTCCTGTGTCCCTGTTGTATTAACCTTTCTAATGAAAACGCTCTTGACATTTGCGCTGTGCAGAGATTGCTCGCACTCCGTCATTAAGATTGATTGAATTATCCGCAGAGCGAGGAAAATAAATACCCCAATGAGGGCATTCGTTACATAAATTAGATGAAGGCGGAAACCCCTAAACTGTATCTGACCATGGCTGTTATTTGCCGATAGAAGTCTGATGGTTGCCTCAATGCTACTAAATTCTAGAGCAGTTTCCCTCAAAAAATCATATAGTAGGGGGTTCTGGATCAGCCCTCCTAATCAAATCATGTAGTGGGATTGTAGAGCAGCCCCCCCGGCAAATCATATATAGTAGGGGTTCAGGAGCATTCACCTCAGCAAATCATATATAGTAGGGGGTTCAGGCACATTCACCAACCCCCACCCCCGCAAATCATATAGTGGTGGGCTCTAGAATAGCTCTCCTCAGCAGATCATATAGAGGGGGTTCTAGGAAGATTCTAGAGCAGACCCCTAGTTAATGAATAATTTTGGACCCCCCCATATATAACTGTTGTGGGTTTCTGCTTTAGAATCCTCACACTATCAGATTCATTTTTGGGGTTCAAACCTAATATTAGGTGGCTCTGGAGCAGGTCCCCCTCTGCTAATCACTGATGGTAGTCTAGAGTGTTCCTGGTATCTGAACTATATATATTAGGAGGGTTCTATATCATCCACCCATCACTGCCATAGGTGTGAGCAGCTTATTGCAATAGGGTGTGCACCCCAAAGCTCAAATACACCCTACTGATCACTCTTAATGTTCATTCAGAAAGGGAAGGGACCGGTAAATTACATAATTAATGGCCCCTTCCCCCATTCATCCTAAAACATCCCCGTAGCAACAGCCAGCGGAAGAGGAGGGAAGCCAGCAGCGCTGTGGGATGGGGGGGGGGGGGTAGGCCGTGGGGGGAATCTGTGCTGTACTGGGGGATTAGAGAGTCTGCCTGGGCACACCTGGCACACCCTGTGCGCATGTCTATGATCACTACATTGTTTAGATAAGCCGCTTCCATTGCCTTTATATGTGTTAATAATTTCTCTCTTTACAGGCACCATCTCCGTGAACAGTAAACGCACTCCATTCACCGCCAGCGGGGAGAGCGAGATTCTGGACCTGGAAGGGGACATGTACCTGGGGGGCCTCCCCGAGAATCGGGCCGGACTCATTCTGCCCACCGAGTTGTGGACGGCCATGTTGAACTACGGTTACGTGGGCTGCATCCGCGACCTGTTCATTGACGGTCGCAGCAAGAACATCCGCCAGCTAGCGGAGGCGCAGAATGCCGCCAGCGTGAAATCCTTCTGTAACCGCGTAAGCGGCAAGCAGTGTGACAGCTACCCCTGTAAGAACAGCGCCGGCTGCCGGGATGGCTGGAACCGCTTTGTGTGTGACTGCACCGGAACCGGGCACTGGGGCCGCACCTGCGAGAGGGGTGAGTGTGGCTCTATTTATTAATAGAAGTTGGAATAAAGAAATGTGTCCGTAACTGTCCCCTGCCACCCCCATCACAAAATTCTAGATGTCAGAATATGAGACCCCTTGTTAGGTTCTACTGTGACCACCCCAGGTGGCAGGATTGGGAACATCGGAAAGATAGGAGAAGCTAGCGGTGCTGAGATCCACCCGAACCTGAAGTGTCCCTTTTGTGACAGATATTTTGGCTGTACATTGACACACACACACACACTTCTTGGTGGCAAGGGGCAAGCATTGTGTTAAACTGATCCTGATGTTTTTTTTAAAGAGAAAAGACATTGGGCTCAATTCACAAAGCTTCAGCACACGGGCAAAGACCCCATTTGTAGCCATGTAACAGTCATTTTAAAATCTTATCCGACTCAACAGAAAATAACTGTCACTTTTGTGAAAATAAGAATGCTTATCCTGTTGTGTTAACTTTGTGAATGTTGTAATTATATAAGAAGTGAAAAAGAGTCTGGTCCTTGGGGGGTCTTAAAGCCAGCCATAGATCATGCGATTTTCTTTCCTGCAACCACAGGTTGCAGCAAAAAAATCTCTTGCTTCCTCCATCAACACAGTCAGTGTTAATGGGGAAATCGCTTCCGCGAACCTGTTGTGTTCTCGGGGTGGGGAAAGCTGCCCCTACTAGGAGAACATAGTGATTATCGCAAACAGCTATAATAGCCGCTAGCAATAATCGCATGTGAAATCCGACAGGCTGGTTGTACCTAAATTGATCAACTTGGACACATTTAGCCTGCCCATAAATGGTTCAAAATCTCGACATTCAAACTATCTATGGCCGGCTTTAGGACTAATCAAAGCTGAACTACAGGCAGATATAAACAACACAAATAAATACAGTTTTTTAGTCATTAATACTGTGAGGGATTAGCTCGGTAGCGGGTGTGTGTGACCCCCTGGATGGGTTCACTACACGCTGAACTGTACAAAAAGGCAGTAGAGGAAGATTGAAAACAAATGATATGGTTTATTTTTCCATCTTGCGGGATACACGTGCAAGCATCAAAAAAGCATAAACAAAACATAAAATAAACCCTTGCCACTTGGGGTGTCTACCTTCCCAACACAGGAACCTACCTATGGAGTCTGGCACAGCCTACTGCTGGGCAGACACTGCTGGTCATACAGCAGAAAACAAAAAGTCTCTTTGATATTTCTCACACAGAAATATCCATCAGCACCTCACCTCTTCAGTACTGGTTGTGATTGCTCCTTCACTCACACAGCCTCAGGATGCAGCATTCAGTCGTCAGCCTTAGGCTATCTTTATAGGGGCTTTAATTGCTTAATTCTGAACAGCTGAAGCCTTCCAACGCCCTAAAGCTCTCTGGCCATTTTCTGCAGCCGACGCCCAATAGTAATTGGTGTATTGTCTAAACAAGGCAAATAAGTTTCTCCCGTCTGTGACAACACACACAGATTTACCTGACTTCCTGTCACAATACATTATTAATTTTTATATTTGCTTAACATTTAAAATTATTTCAATAATTTAATTTGTTATTTATTTATCAGTTATTACATATTTATTTTATTTGGTCCTTGATTTTGATCTTTCTTCTGGTCCGTTTGCATGGTGTATGTGAGGGAATGCTTGATGTCTTAGAATGTTTGCGTAGATTTCTTGTGTGTGCAACTGAATTAGCTGATGGTTATTTGTTGCTCTGATTTTTTTATTTTCCTGATTGATGATTCCGTCTGTAATTTTCAGCTTGTTATATTATTATTGTTGGAATAACACTTTACCTGCTGGCGCCTAGGTTGGCCTTACTGGCTCCTAGGTTGGCCTGACTGGCTCCTAGGTTGGCCTGACTGGCTCCTAGGTTGGCCTGACTGGCTACTAGGTTGGCCTGACTTGAGCCTAAGTTAGTTTGACTTGAGCCTAAGTTGGTTTGACTTGAGCCTAGGTTGGCCTGACTTGAGCCTAGTTTGGTTTGACTTGCTCCTAAGCCAGCTCGACTTGCTCCTAGGTTGGCCTGACTGGCTCCTAGGTTGGCCTGACTGGCTCCTTGGTTAGCCTGACTTGAGCCTAGGTTGGCCTGACTTGAGCCTAGGTTGGCCTGACTTGAGCCTAGCTTGGCCTGACTTGAGCCTAGCTTGGCCTGACTTGAGCCTAGGTTGATTTGACTTGAGCTTAGGTTGGTTTGACTTGAGCCTAGGTTGGTTTGACTTGAGCCTAGGTTGGTTTGACTTGAGCCTAGGCTGGTTTGATATGAGCCCAGGTTGGTTTGACTTGAGCCTAGGTTGGTTTGACTCGCTCCTAGGCTGGCCTGACTGGCTCCTATGTTGGTTTGACTGGCTCCTATCTTGGCCTGACTGTTTCCTTTCTTGGCTTGACTGGCTCCTGGATTGTCCTCTGCCTGTTACATTTGCCTTTCAATAATGTCACAAGTGCTCAACCAGTACACCCCATAATTTTAATAAGGTCAAATTGCAAATAGTGGTATACAAAAAGCAAAGTCAATTACAAATACCACCATTCCAGGGGCCAGGAAAGACCCCTTTCTCAAGATGACACCTAAATATAGGAGACAGTCGGGCAAATGTTACATTTGCCTGATTGTCTCCTAGATTGGCCTGACTGGCTCTTACATTGGCCAGAAAGTCTCCTTGATTATCCTGACAGGCTCTTAAATTAGCCGGACTGTCTCGTAGATTGTCCTGACTGTCTCCCAGGGTTGGACAGATGGGTTCCAAGATTAGCCTGTCTCCTAAATTGGCCCAATTTACTTTTTAGTTAGTACACGCTGGCTCCTAGGTAAGCCTGACTGGTTCTTAGGCTCTTAGATTCACCAGACTGTCTTCTAGGTTAGCCTGACTGGCTCCTAGATTGCTGGACTGTCACCTGGACTGGCCTGACTGCCTCCTAGATCGGCATGTCTCCTGCACTGGCCTGGTTGGCCCCTAGAATTGCCTGACTGGTTGATAATCCGAATGTACATTATTGAGCACTGACTCTCCTGGAACTTTCACTACTTGATGTTTTTTTTTCTTCTGAGCTTCCTCCTGTGCTTTTCATCCATGCCTTTCAGTGTGCCATCAGCTCAGGTTACCTCTGCTGTCCTGGAATATTGGTAGAGCGGCTCGCCCGGTGCAATGGGGGCCAGTGGAGTAGAACTGGATCTTATACAACAGAATCCACTTGGTTCAAGCAGGACAATGAGTTTAGTAAAGGTAGCTGGAGGGTGCAGACCATCCAATTAAGTCCTTTCAGTCTTTTGATTAAATGCTGACACAATATTGTATAGTTTGGCTGCTTGTTACATTAAACAGGAAGTAGGTGAAAGCAGAAATTGAATATTGTTGCTCATTTCAGCACTTTCTTATTCCAAAATAATTTTTTGTATATACTGTCTGTATGGATGTAATGCAGTGCAGCCCCCTGGTGGTGGCATGCAGTACTGCACCCGTCTGGTAAGCTCATTGCTATGTTCCATACCCCCGCCGAGTCTCTTCAGGTAATAATGGGGCAAATTAGGAGAAGACGGTGTGTGCGGAATGCAATCTCTTCTGCTGACACTCAGGAAGTGTCCTCACCAGTCCTCTGATTATCAGGCCTCCTTCACCAGCTGGGGCCCCTTAGGTTTTCAGAATTAACCCTTCACATGCCACAGCCAACCCCAGTTCACTTCCCAGCCGGAGAAGGTGTTGAGAATTGTCTACTATGTCACAAATCATTTTATTTAAAGGGTTTTTGGGACTATCCCCTTCATGGTTAGGTATGAGCAATATTGAGACTATACTGCTAGCTGTGTGGACACTATGGCTGGTATCCTGGCATATACATATACAACTGTTAACTTCAAGTTCCACTTTACATCAGTCCAGGTAATTGCTGTGGGATCAGATTTAGGTCAGCTGGCAGGTTCTGCAGGGTAAGCCTCTAGTATCTCCCCCTGGCTTCTGGAAAGTTCCAGAACTTGGTGGGAGGAGGTATAGAGTTGGCAGCCTGAATGTTTAGGAGATCTCTGCCCAAAAGACTGACAGAAGATGCAAGGTGGAAAAATGCGAGTTGCCTGGCTGTACAGGAGTAGGGGGATCCAATATCCAGTGGCCCTCTAGGGGGTAGCACTACTTATAAAATCTGGAAATGATTTTATCGTCCAATAGCAGGCCAGTCACCCCGGGTGTTCAGGTGCTCGTAGCAGCAAGTAAACATATTGCATGTGATCTGCAAGGCTAGTCTCTACAGCCTCTTCTCCCCCACACTGGTGGTTGGGTGCCTCTAATGCAGTGTTTCTCAATTCCAGTCCTCACGCCCCCCCAACAGGTCAGGTTTTCAGGATTTCCATTATTTTGCACAGGTGATTTGATCAGTTTCACTGCCTAAGGGCCCTTTCTCACGTCCGCTCCGCCTGTCCGTTCATTACAAGTCCATTTACGGACTTGTAATGAACCCCTATGGGAGCGGATCCGTTAGCGGATGATGCATCCGCTAACGTCCTCCAGATCCGCATCCGCTTTTTCGGACGGAAGAATGTCCTATTTTTCTTCCGTCCGGCCGAACGGATCGGATGCAAACAGACAGACGGTCCGTTTCCATCCGATTCCCCATAGGGGATAGCGGAGGAGAGACAGGGCGGTCCCTGCACAGTGTGCAGGGACCGCCCTGTCCGCCGACAGCTGAGCGGAGACCCCCCGCTGAGCTGACGGACACACGGAGCGGACCGAAAAACGGACCGCTCCGCGTGAAAGAGCCCTTAGTAATTCCCACAGCCTTTTCATCTGAGGGAAATCCTGAAAACATGACCTGTTGGGGGGGCGTGAGGACTGGAATTGAGAAACACTGCTCTAATGTTGTCAGAACTGAAGTGGGGCCCATAATTCTGCATTGGACTTGAGAAAACAGAGGAACAGACCACTGCTGGAGAATAGGGGAGCGCCCTCTGCTGGGGAAGCAGAGGCTCAGCTAAGTAAAACTGCCTTTTCTGTCTCCTAGACCTACATGAGCATTCAACCCTTGCAGTTCTAGGGATAGCCCCTCTGCAAGCGAGAATTTTCCCCATAGTTGTGCTTCGAAAAAGCCCCTCCTTCCTTCTCAGTTGGTAATGTCACTTTCCTAGTATTACATTTGCAGTTTTCATTAAAAAGAAATCTTTGCTGGTCCTTGTTGAGACACTTCCTGTAACCTGTTATAGGGTGACCACGCTCTGTCTCTGTCTGCCAATTGCTCTGTGTTGTCATCCTGTCACATGGGCTTCCAGTGAAAACTAGTGGCCATGTAAACACACAATGCACAGGTATGGCCCACTTTTGTTACCATTAGGAAATATATCGGGAGAGTTGCCATGCAGTCATCGCTGGAGTGCATATAGACAGGAAGTGACTCCAAAGAGGCTGCATGAGATCGGCAGCACTGAGATGGAACAAAGGCTGAAAAAAATGGCAAACTCAAGGGTTTGCATTTACTTTAAATTTGACTACTTATGTGTCAGTGTGGAGCAGAGCTGAGACTGGGAGAGGGAAGAGCAACACTATGTTAGGTGTGCTGCATACCTATTCTCTAATAGGAGGAGAGCAGAGGGATGAGCTCAACAGTCTGCCGCTGGTTCTTCAATGTCCACTCACAGGCTGGGGGTGGGGAAGCGTTGTATTGTGTATCCACAGAAGAGAAATATTAAGTCACCAATTTGTTGCTACAGTTTGACAGAGCTGTGTAAATCCCAGGATTGGGTGGACGGGGATGCAAAAGCCGCTTTGTGTTGTTAGTTGCTCATCTTTTCCTTCATATGTCTTTAAACTAGACATGTGCATTCGTTTTTGTTAGAATGCATTTTCGTCCAAAAATCGAGTTTTTTCGTTATCGTTTTAACAAACGATAACGAAAGCGCAAGAAACGAAAACCGAAAGATCCGACATAAAAAATGCTTTATTTTCGTTTTCGCTGCGGTAAAAATTCGATATAGAGAGATTCGACATTATAGGGAAAAGATTCGACATTATAGAGAAAAGATTTGACATTATAGAGAAAAGATTTGACATTATAGAGAAAAGATTTGACACTATAGAAATAATAGATTCGACATTACAGAAATTCGATTTCGATTTATGAGAAAACAGATTCGACCTTATTACTAGTCATACAACATTAGAATTCTTGTAGGCGGAATATTCGAACGGAAATGTACGATTCGACCTAAAGATTCAACGTTCCGTCGAATATTCTTTTGACTATTTGACAGAAACCAAGTATTATTGGATTTTCGGACAAAAGCTATTCCCCAACGAAAAACAAAATAAATCAAAACGATTTTCGGGAGTAACTAAATAAATTTATTTTCCAAACGAAAAAATGAAACAAAATATTCCACTCTGCACATGTCTACTTTAAACTACCATGGATTGGCAGTTGATAGAGGAGGTCTGGGGATTGACCGATAATGGTGTAAAGCGTGCCTTGACATGAGAGGGAGTGAAGTTCCCAAGACTTGTATATATCCAATCTATTAAAGGGGATTAGTATAAAAATGGTGCCCTATGTGGCTCCTCCAGACTGGCTCCCCCCCCATTGGTGAACCCCGACTCCCAGGATGCTTTGCAGGACAGGCCACTGGTCACTACAGCCACATTGCCGGAGGATGTTGCCTTCCTGGTACCGAGTCCCCAGACAGCGATTTTCCAATTAATTTCACAAAGCAGCCAGCCGCGTCTCTCCACTCCATTCTAATCCAGTGGCCCCCGGAGGGAACGTGAATGATAAGCTGATAAGATGCACATGGAGGCCGGAGCCAAGACCGCAGCATGATCTCATCTGGATAGCGGCGGAGCCGTGCTGCAGAGAGTTTAACCCCCCGGCTCACGGGCGCAACACACCAGCCGAGATTTATGTCCCGATGAGCGTCTGGAGAGGGGAATTGACGTCCGCTGGATGCGATCACTCCGGAGAATGTTCCGGGGGCTGACAGCGTGGAAAAAGTGATGAAGGTGCATCGTGAGGAATGCTTGATTCTCAATGTAGATTATGGACCCCCCCATCATAATGTGGTCTGCGGGGGGGGGGGGGTTCGGTAGGCTATTAACCATTCTGCGAGCACCTTTTACTTCTTCGATGCCCTCCAAACCAGGCTCAGGATTTTCCCAGCAGTATATTGTTTGAATACATTTGGGAAGTTCAGTATTTGTGTCCTTTTCGTGCTTCTGGACACACCCGGCGATAGTTCTGCCATTTCTGTAGCCTTTGTTGACGTTTTCTTGACCAGGGTGGTCGGGGACCATCCCACTTCTTTAGTTCTCTGCAGATAAAACACGTTTAGGCTGAACTGGCTTTCATCTACCTTATAGAGATTTTGCGCTGTGGGAGGAACCCTTCATGAACAGCATACAAGCTTCATGCTGATAGCGTCCTGGTAGAAATTAAACCCAAGCGTCCAGAATTATAAATAAAAGATCGAAGAGCTCACCGCGTTTATTGTGGCAGACCAGAAAAATAACCAATTTTGTAAACTGCTGCGGCATCTCACCTTCTAATTTGCTGCTGAGTTACAATGTTGTAGTTTGATCACTGGGGGAAAAAAGACTGAGGACATTCTTCCTCCTACCTGCAGTAAACTGATGACCGTATCTTAGCTTAGGCAAGGTCAGGGTCTGGAGCTCAAGGATGACTTTTTTTAAAGGAGGAACTCCATCCCCCCTCCTTACCCGTTATCCATTGATCCAACTACACACCTACAGAGAAGATATTTTTTTGTCCTGTTGTGATTAATTGCAAACAAAAAACAGGAATAACAGTGTCAATGGAACTTTAAGATGTCATTAGAACCAATGTAGTACAGGAGGCTAGATTGCAAGCACAATCCAGGTCTACGCGTTTCATGGAAGATAATGCTGCTTCAGGCCCTCTGAAGTTTCATAAAGATTTCTGATAAAATTATTTGTACTTACACTATATCCGCAACTCAGGTCTGACCCAAAAGAGAAAAGTAAGGGACAAATAATGAGCCCCCACCGGCCTTTGGGAAACCCTTGTAGGCACCACAAAAGTCAAGCTGATCATAGACACCAGGTAGACTCGCTGGATAAACTGGCCCGCACATGGGATATTAGAGGGCTGAGCATTTAGGATAACGAATGTGAGGTTGTGGTTGCTCCACCCCAAGGGAAAATGGCCACCACCTATAAGGCCTATAATGAGGCAAAGAGTAGTCTAATGTCGCGTACACACGATCGGATTTTCCATCGAAAATACCTTGGATGTTTTTTCCAACGGAATTCCACTCAAGCTTGGCTTGCATACACACGGTCACACAAAGGTTCTCAGAACTTTCGTCCGTCAAGAACACGTGATGTACAACACTATGACGATCTGAGAAAATTAAGGTCAATGCTTCCGAGCATGCGTCAAATTGTTTCTGAGCATGCGTCGTAATTGCTATAGATGATTGGATTTTCCGATAGGAATTTTTTCTGTCTGAAAATGTGAGAACCTGCTCTCAACCTTTTGTTGGCAGAAATTCCGACAGCAAAAGTCAAATGGAGCACGCGCGGTCGTAATTTTCTGTTCAAAAGCTCACATCGGACTTTTGCTGTCAGAATTTCCGATCGTGTGTACGGGGCATTAGGCTGTCCATATATTATACAATTTTCTTTTACAATTTTCCTTTAGATTTACCAAAACTATATGATATGAGGTCAAACGAAACACTTTCAAATTGTATGCAATCAGGCAGGCCCTTGAACTGCATAGTAAATCTAAAGGAAATTGAGCAAGAAAATGCATGTCCAGCCTAATGCCGCGTACACACGGTCGTTTTTTGCGATGAAAAAAACCCGACGTTTTTTAAAACGTCATTTAAATTGATCGTGTGTGGGCAAAACGTCGTTTTTTGTCTTCAAAAAAACGACCAAAAAAAAATTCCAACATGCTTGAATTTTTTGTGTCGTTTTTCAAAACGTTGTTTTTTGTTTCACAAAAAGTCACCGTGTGTAGCAAAAACGTCGTTCAAAACAACGTTTTTCAACCCGCGCATGCCCAGAAGCTAGTTATGAAGCGAGCTTCAATGGAAAAGAGTGGTGAACGTAACCTCGCTTTTTGTGAAAAAACGATGGTGTGTATGCAAAATTGTCTTTGAAAAGTGACGTTTCAAAAACGTCGTTTTTTACTTCACAGAAAACGTCGGTTTTTTTCATCGCAAAAAACGACCGTGTGTATTAAAGTAGTCCACGTGACACTACTATTTCAAGGTGAGGGTTGGGGTACCTCTTGAAATATTCACCCCAATCATTAACTTTAACAATCAAAGTTTTGTTGCTTTATTTAAAGAACAACCAAAAAGAAACAAGCGGTCGTCATTTTCTCTTGTCTGGACCTTATAGGTGGCGGCCATTTTCCCTTGGGGGAGCAACTATGACAACCCAACTGTGATACTCAGCCCTCTAATATTTAATGTGTGGGGCAGTTTATCCAGTGAGTCTACATTATTTGCCTCCTACTTTTGTGTTGAACTTGCGTCGCGGAGGTGGTAAAAGCACAACAAATATCTTTGTGACTTCAAAGGTAATGATGTAGCGGTTTGATTTGTGAAATGCATAGACCTGTATTGTGCTTGCCTTCTGTACTATTGTGGTTTTGTTAATAACTTCATATGCCTGTTTGGTGGATTTTAACCACCTCAATACCGGGCTTTAATACACACCTCTAGAGCTGCACGATTCTGGCCAAAATGAGAATCACAATTTTTTTGCTTAGAATGAAGATCACGATTCTCTCACGATTCTCGCGGCGTAAAATCTTTTACATTTATAGAAAAAAAAATGGGCTAACTTTACTGGCTATTTTTTTTTTATTATTCATTAAAGTAATTTTTTTCAAAAAAAATGCATTTAAAAAGACTGCTGCGCAAATACAGTGCAACATAAAATATTGCAACAACCGCCATTTTATTCTCTAGGGTCTTTACATATATTTGGGGGTTCTAAGTAATTTTCTAGCAAAAAAAAATAATGATTTTAACTTGAAAAGAGCTGTCAGAAAAAGGTTTGGTGTAAACATTTCTAATTTACATACAGAAGAAGTTTATTCCTTTGAAGAGATACAATGTTTTCAAAACTTGGCAGATTGCCCAGACTGACTTTTGGCTGAGAGCAGACAGGAAATTCTTTGCATACCAAAGTGCACAGAAAAAATTATTTTCATGTCAAAGATGGTGAAACCCTGTATCAAGAATCGCAACGGGAAAAAGATCGCGATAACGATTCTTGACGATTAATCTTGCATCTCTACACACCTCCATACCGGGCCTATTCTGGCACTTCTCTCCTACATGTACAAATCATCATTCTATAACTAGAAAATTACGCAGAACCCCCAAACATTATATATGTTTTTTAGCAGACACCCTAGGGCAGTGATGGCAAACCTTGGCACTCCAGATGTTTTGGAACTACATTTCCCATGATGCTCATGCACGCTGCACTGTAGTCGAGCATCATGGGAAATGTAGTTTCAAAACATCTGGGGTGCCAAGGTTTGCCATCACTGCCCTAGGGAATAAAACGACGGTCATTGCAACTTTTTATCTTGCACAGTATTTGCGCAAATAATTTTCCAAACGCCTTTTTTTTTTTGTAAAAAAAATGGTTTCATGAATTAAAAAATAACAAAACAGTAAAGTTAGCCCAATTTTTTTGGTAAAATATGAAAGATGATGTTACGCCGAGTAAATAGATACCTAACATGGAGCCAAACTTCATTACTTAAAAATCTCCATAGGCGACGCTTTACATTTTTTACAGGTTACCAGTTTAGAGTTACAGAGGAGGTGTAGTGCTAGAATTGTTGCACACGCTCTAACGCACGTGGCGATACCTCACATGTGTGGTTTGAACGACGTTTACATACGTGGGCGGGACTTGTGTGTGCGTTTGCTTATGAGCGTGAGCTACCGGGGACAGGGGCATTTACATTTTTTTAATTTTATTATTTATTTTTCTTATTTATTTATTTTTTACACTTTAAAAAAAAATAAAAAATTTTCGATCGCTTTTATTCCTATTACAAAGAATGTAAACATCCCTTGTGATAGGAATAGTGTGTGACAGGTCCTCTTTAAGGAGAGATGCGGGGTCAATAAGACCCCATATCTCTCCTCCAGGCTGGAAAGAATGAGATTGTGAAAAAAAATTCACAGATCTCATTCTTTCTAGCCGCAATTGCGATTTGTTTACTTACGAGTACCCGGGCGTGACGTCATCACATCGCGCCGGGCCTCCGACGGTCATAGAGATGACTGGTGACCATCTGGTCACCAGTCATCTCTATGCCTCCCATCCGGCGCACGACGATCATCTCTCCGGGCCCCCCATGGCACGGGAGAGCCTGGAGAATCACCGGATGGCGGCGGGAGGGGGGGATGTCCCCTCCCGCCGCCTTTAAGAACGAGCAAGTGGCAGAACCGCCACTATGATCATTCTTATGGTGTGCAGGATCGCCGCCGGACCAAAATGATGTCTGAATGATGCCTCTAGGTGCAGGCATCATTCAGATACCACCGCACAAAGTACAGGATGTCATATGATGTCCACCCAGGGTAATAGATCCCCTTTTTGGACGTCATATGACGGCGTGCGGTTTTGAAGTGGTTAAATACTGAACTGTAATAAAATATTGGCAAAAGTTTTATATTCACTTTTATGTGTTGATGACTCGTATATTCACTACCAGAGGCAACACTAAAATCCCATTGTTATAATTTCTGGTTTTTGTTTAATCATGTTAGGATTGTGTCTCCTGTACTCTACTCCTCACAAGCCTGCGTGGCTCCGAAGCGTCACTTTCTGCTGTAATTATGTGATCGCTGATTAAAGTTTTGGACCCTTTATTGGAGATCCTGGTGTGCTGGTGACATTACTTTCTTTGACTATACACGGTTCCAGCCGGTGGTCGCTTCAGCAATCACTTAAAGATACAGCCACCTCTACAGGAATGTGTGTGTTGGAAATATTGCATTGACAGCCCTGTACTCTGCTGTCACAATCAACACTCCACCTTAAATATTGTATGTTTTGAAAATTGTAACCCGCTGCACCACTGCCACAGCCTTGTCCCACACGGCCATCTTTGTTCCTGGCACCATCAGGTGCAGACTGCCTATTCCTGGTTCAGGCAGCCCAGACTGATGACATCATCTCAGCCTAGGCAAAGTCATGGGACTGGAAGAACTTCACCCCACTCCCTCCTATTTTTCCCCTCTTTTACTCGTTATCCAGGGTTGTCGTCAGAGGCGTAACTAGGATCTTCAGGGCCCCGGTGCAAGAAACCATGAAGGGCCCCCCCATGGGCATTGCTAGGTCTATAAAAGATCTTGGGCTAGAGCCCATAGCAGTGTAGAAAGCAAGTAAAGAAAGTCATATGCTTGGGCGGGTATACACATGTATACAATATACCAGGGGCGGACTGACAACTCATGGGGCCCCCGGGCAATAGGAGATTATGGGGCCCCCAGGCTTAGAGATGGCCGCCATCTTTTTTTGATGCAACATGAATGTGGGCAAACCCATGCGGAGAAGCACCAAGCTCCGTGACATGCTGAGTGGCTTAGAGCTGGTGACCCGCTAAATTCACCAGAAGCCTCTCATGGGCAAACAATTGCAGCCTCACTGTGCCCCATGAAATGCAGCCAACTGTGTCCCATCAAATGCAGCCAACTGTGTCCCATCAAATGCAGCCCACTGTGCCCCATCTAATGCAGCCAACTTTGCCCCATCTAATGCAGCCACTGTGCCCCATCAAATGCAGCCCACTGTGCCCCATCAAATGCAGCCCACTGTGCCCCATCAAATGCAGCCCACTGTGCCCCATCTAATGCAGCCAACTTTGCCCCATCTAATGCAGCCACTGTGCCCCATCAAATGCAGCCAACTGTGCCCCATCAAATGCAGCCCACTGTGCCCCATCTAATGCAGCCAACGGTGCCCCATCTAATGCAGCCACTATGCCATCAAATACAGCCAACTGTGCCCCATCAAATGCAGCCAACTGTGCCCCATCAAATGCAGCCCACTGTGCCCCATCAAATGCAGCCCACTGTGCCCCATCTAATGCAGCCAACTGTGCCTCATCAAATGCAGCCAACTGTGCCCCATCAAATGCAGCCAACTGTGCCATCTTAGTGGCAGGTCAGGCAGTGGATGATGGCCGAAGAGATGTGGGACGGGCAGCGGCGAGCATGAATCTATACATTCTACATAGAGGGGGTGGTACCCTTAATGGATGGACAGCTCCCTGGTATACACACACACACATGCACAGTGTGTGTATATATATATATATATTGTGAGAAGTGCCATGCTTTTGGGAGAAGGATGTGCTAAACTTCTCCAATCTCTGCTACATGTCCCTACTCATCACCTGCCCACCAGTACACAGGCACAGCCTCCACATGCTATGTCTGTAAGCTGCTGGGCACTACAAGTACCAGCATGGCAGAAGGGGCAGCAGTGTGTTCTATCAGGATGATTTTTGGGGAAAAAAGTGCTGGTGTGTGTATATATAGATAAATCATCCTGATAGAACACACTGCTGCTGCCCTGCCCCTTCTGCCATGCTGGTACTTGTAGTGCCCCAGCAGCTTACAGACATAGCATGTGGTAATACAGGAGGAGGAGGCTGTGCCTGTGTACTGGTGGGCAGGTGATGAGTAGGGACATGTAGCAGAGATTGGAGAAGTTTAGCACATCCTTCTCCCAGAAGCATGGCATTTCTCTTACACACAGAAAAACGATCTAACAGCAAGAGTAGCCTGGCTGCTACACAGCCTCCCCCCTCCCCCTCCTCACCAGGATAGGTAAGCACTGATAATACAATTCTTCCAGCTTGGCCAGCTTACCTTTTATCAGGCAGCAATCCACCCCACACTACAGGCTGTCCCCTCCTCCCTCTCCTCTCCTGCGGTCGGCATCTCCTGCTCTTATGTCAAAAAAGCCGCGCTGGAGAAGGGGACGTGTACACTGTGCTCCCATTGGCTGAGAAGGCAGTGGAGAGGCGGGGCAGCTACAATCTCGAGATTTGCACATCAAAATAATGTCGGTAGTGGCCATTTCACTAATAGATGTAAAAATACACTGATTTCAACAAACTGTCCCTGCTTTTACCAAGGCTGGCAACCCTGATGGGGCCCCCTAGTGGCCATGGGGCCCTCGGTCCGTGCCCGACG
>CM056059.1:169152871-169226917 GCA_029574335.1 Rana kukunoris
AAAAATCAAACTTAATGTGCCTTGCGACATCCAACATTGTACAAACCCCCAGGTCGTTGCCCCCCACGTGTAGCAATAAAACATCAGGCGAACGATTTAATTGTGCAAACTTGTGAACTTCCGGAACCACACTGCACCACAACATCCCCGGAAAACCCAACCATCGAATGCACGCTTCATGTCTTGGGACCCCAAGCTGACGACCATCCGGTCGCATGTCCGCTCTCCTACCCCCCCAATGAACGAAGGAGTGGCCCATTATCCAAACCAGTCCCTGTCCCGTACCTGAAAGACATGAAACAAAAATACGTCACCAACAGACCTTCGAGAGACGCTCCCGTCCCCCGTGATCACATGGTCCCTTACCAAAAAACCTTGGCCCACACCAGAGCCTAGGGGGTGACCCCCCCCTTTAAAACCCTCCAGGTTCCCCTGCGCGACCTGCCCTCCCATTGACCCCCAGGGTCACCAACAACTGTGGTCTCACATACAGCCGAAACCTCCAGCCGCCCTGTCCGGATACCTACCGAGAAACGGTCGCATCCTTTCCACCATCACCGGAGTCCTCCCTCTTACTCGCAGAGTCTCCGGGACGTCCCTTGCCTTGCTTAAAACAACGGGAAGAGGGGTGATTACCCCCACAACCAGAGCACTCATGCTTGAACCGGCAGGACCCTCCAAACCTGCAGTTACCCTCGTTGAACTGCCAGCAAACCCCCTTTTTCTTTCCGGCCGACTGTCCTGGGGAAGAGGTTCCGCCGCCCCCCCCCTGAAAAAACGGAGCGGACGTCCGTGGAGCCGACATAAGCCGCATCCAAAGGCCGATGTCCTTGGTATCCCACCTAATATCCGGCCTAATTGCCCGGCGTTGCCGGAATTGCTCATCGTATCGGAGTCACCCCGTGCCACCGTAACACCGATAAGCCTCGCTGATAGCCTCTTGGTAACTGAAAAGCACCGAACAGTGTTCAGGGTTTTTCTCGCCAATCACGCTAGCCAAGATCGAATAAGCCTGCGACCAATTCGCAAACGTCCTGGGAATAAGCCTAGAACGCCTCTTCTCCTCATCCTCCTTCTTAGACTCCTCCGGCTTAACCCTGTCCAGGTTAAACTTCTCCAGAGGCAACAGCGCAAATATCTCTACATATTCGGTCTTCCAAATCTTCTCCCTCACCTCCTGCTTCAAATGTGAACCCAGGGGTGCCTCATAACAAGTGTAAACTTCCCCCTTTGCAGCATCCGCCAACCGGACCAGATCCCTTTTTTTTGCAGAGTCACCCCCCGCATCCCCCTTTGCACTTGGCTGTGCAGCAGACACTGCCCCATCCACCGCCAAACTCGCCCCTCCATCCACTGACACCACTGTCCCAGTCACGGAAGATGCCTCCACGGGTACTGTCGCCCCGGCTCCTAACGCCGGCACCCAGGCAGCAGCCGGGCCATTGGCGGGGCTCTCCCCCCCCCCTTTAGCTGGCTCACTAATGCCTCTAAACCCACCAAAAAGCGCTGTAACCCAGCGTCCTCACCTGACTGCACCCCCTGGGCCCCAGACTTAACCCCACTACTCCCCGCCACCGCGGGCACTACCAACTCACCCCGGGACCCCCCCCCGGCCCCCAGCCAACACACCAGCATTGTGTAAAACATCAGAAAAAAATGAAAACGACTTACCGGGCTGCCTGGAAGCAATCCCACCAGCCGCACGACTCGTCTCCCGCTCTGCGACCCCCGTCCTGGGAACGACCTCCTCTTCCGATTCGGACAGCTCACCCTCCGAAAGAACACCCGGCCGGACGTCTTCTCCAGGTGATGGCCCACCAGGCGACTCGGGCCTGGCAGCCGAGGGCCCAGAGCTGGCCTCGCTCACCCTGCGCACTCTGGACCCGTGCACCGATTTTCCCGACGCTTTCCTGGGTGCCGCACACTCTCTGCCGTCTTCCACTCCCCCACGCCCACTTTCCCCCGGGCTGGATTGGTGGTAGCTAGCCGCGGATGGCGAAAGGCTAGCCACCGCATGGACAGGCCTCCCTCGCCGAGGCTCCCGGACCTCCGGTGCACAACCGGGGTTGGAGCCCGCATCAAGTTGATCAGCACGCTGGGCGGGCCTGGCCGCCGCTTTGGAGCCCCCTGGCCGCCCCCCCCCTGCACCCCGCTGCTGGTCAGCTGCCGAGTTATGACCCCCCCGCCCCCGCCGCCCTACGCTTGGACAGGGGGGCCGAGGGGGACTGGATGGGGCTCCCCTCCCGCCTGCGGGATCTGGTGGAAGGACCAGGGGAGTAACGGCTCGGGGGCCGAGAAACGCGGGTGCGGGACACACTACCACCCCCCCCCCCGGACCGGGGTATCCCCCGACACGTCCCCCCGCTGGAGGAGAGGCCCCAGAGCGGCCTGCAGCCACCCCTCCCCGCGACGCTCAGCCTCCTCCCGGAGCTGAGAAAATAAACGATCAGTGCCAGACATGGCAGGGGAGGAAGAAAACAAGAAGGAACAGTGCGGGTGAAAAAAAGAAAAAACGCGAAGAGTTACCCCCTGAATCAGGCAGAGCACTAGACCCCAGCAGCACGTCCTCACTGAAACTTTTCTCCACGTGTTTTAGCCCGGGAAGGAGGAGGAGGGGAATTTAAAACCTCCCCTCCCTCAGCTACACACAAAACCACTCCCACCGCCAGACCAGGGCTTAGTTAACCCTGTCATGGCCGGCCCTCCACTTAATGGCTTTGCCATTGCTCCGTGCCTTACTGGAGTTGTACATATATTTATACACTGTATAGTTTAGTTAGATTAGTTCTTCCTAATCTGTCAGGCAGTTGATTGTGCTAGCTGTAGTGTTCTCACATGTTGTATTGCCCGTGTGCTCAGTGCAACTAAACCCACTTGGTGCATAGTGCAAGTGTGCTCATAACTTTGCACATAAAGCTACTTGGTGTGTACTGCACATGTCCTCTGCAGTTTGCACCAAAAGCTACGAGGTGTGTCTACTGCCTTTGTCCTCTGCAGGCCATTATAAATGTCTGAAAGAGCAACAAGAAGAGGCAGAGAGTCACGAGGGCAAGCAGGCTCTGCGTCTAGAGATAACAGTGCTGGTCGTGGACACGGTGCATCCTCATCAGCACGTGGCCATGTGACACGCTCGTCCTGGTTTTCGGGAGCTGGCCGTGTTGAGCCGCAACATGACCTCATCCTCTCTCACCCAGGCTCAGGGTACTTTGTCTGGCAAAGTAGCTGCCAAGGCGTCCTCTTCCCTCTGCTCAATGGCATCACTTAGGCCGTGTACACACGACCGAGAACCTCGTCGGGCTAAACTCATCGTTCCGCCCGACGAGGTTCTCGGCCGGCCGTCGAGTTCGTCAACCAGGCTGTCGAAAAAGGCGTCGAGCCATTAGTCCCGATGGCCCGTCGAGGAAATAGAGAACCTGCTCTCTATTTTTGCTCGACGAGCTTCCCGACGGGACGCTCAACGAAAGTGTACACACGATCGAGCTTCTCGGCAGAATATGGATCCCAGCGAGCTTCTTGTTGGATTCTGCCGAGAAGCTCGGTCGTGTGTACGCGGCCTTACTCCTTCTCTAGTCTCACCATGTTCCCCTGAGGAGTCCCACGAACTGTTTGAACACAGTGTTGGGTACATGCTGCATGAAGATGCGCAGCGTTTTAAAGGCTCCGATGATGAAACAACAGAAGAAGGCAGTAATGTGAGCCCAGAGAGAGGGGGTACCCAAGAAGAACAGCAATCTGGCAGTCATCTTCCCTCAGTTGCAGCATACTGCCAGGTTTTCGGCAGTGATGAGGAGGGAGGGGATGATGAGGTCACTGACTCTACGTTGGTGCCTGATAGGAGAGAGGAGGAGGAGGAAGCACAGGCACATCTCCAAAGAGGCAGGATGCCCTACAGGGGACAGCTTAAGGGCAGCAAACCAACTGCATTACATTGCAGAGCTACGCCTGTGCAGGGCGCTGCTGTGTCTCAGCGTTACTGCAAAAGTTCTTTGGTGTGGGCCTTTTTTTAAGACATGTGCATCAGATCGCATCGCTGCTATTTGCAACATATGTCTCAAGCGTATCTCCCCTGGCCAAAACATCACCCGCTTGGGCACCACATGCTTGACCAGACATATGTCGACCTGCCATGCAGTTCGTTGGCAAGCATACCTGAAAGACACACACCAAAGAACAAACCCAACCCCACTATACCCTCAGTCCTCTCTGAAGCTTGCACTGATAGGACTGAAGGTGTAGAATTAGGTGTGTCACAACCTAGTAGTACATGCGGGCAATCTACTATCGGTACACCGATGTCAGATTGTACCAGCCAAATTTCCCTGCCTCAGCTGCTGCAGCGCTGAAAGAAGTACTCTCCCAGCCATCCACATGCTCAGCGGTTGAATGGTAGCTTAGCGAAATTGCTAGCACTTAAACTGCTGCCTTTTCAGTTGGTAGATTCTGCCCCCTTCCGTGAGTTTGTGGAATGTGCGGTACCTCAGTGGCAAGTTCCCAAACGCCACTTTTTCTCACAGAAGGAAATTCTGGCTCTCTACCGCCATGTGGAAGGCAATGTCCATGCCTCGCTAGACAGGGCGGTCAGTGGTAAGGTGCATATTACCGCTGACTCATCGTCCAACAGGCATGAACAGGGACGTAACCTCTTTCACGGTGCATTGGGTGACTCTGCTGCCAGCTGGGAAGGACCAGGGGAAAATTATCTGGCTTACTGGGTCTTGAGGATGGATCACTGGCCAGAGCTTGTACAGTACGCAATTGAACTACTGTCTTGTCCTGCATCCAGCGTTCTTTCAGAACGCACATTCAGTGCTGCTGGAGGCTTTGTGACCGATCACAGGGTGCGCCTCTCCACCAACTCCGTCAATCGACTGACCTTCATAAAAATGAATCAGGCTTGGATCAGCGCCAGCTAACAAGCACCTGATGCTGATGTAACTGAATAATTGTTTTGAAACGTCAGATCCCTTGGAGACTGCCTATGTTAAGGCTGAGTGACTATCCTGTTATGCTGACTGAATATCCTTCTCCTTCTCAATGATCTTGCTGATAGCTTGTAAGAACATTGTTGGTTCTGGGCACCGCCACCAGTGGCTAAGGCCCAATTTTTCTGCCCCTGTTTAACAGGGGCGTGTAATTTACAATTTTTGATGCAATGTTTGCAGTGGGCGTTCCAGCGCCCACCAAGACTAACTGTGAGGGGTTGCAGTGTTGTTGCAACACCTAGGGCCCAAATTTCTGCAAAATATATACGGCAGGCCCCTACTTTCAAAGATCCAACTTACAAACGACTCCTACTTGCAAACGGAAGGAGACAACAGGAAGTGAGAGGAAATCTACCCCTAGGAAGGGAAAATCTCTTCTGTAAAAGGTGTCTCCTGTCCACTGATGCTTTATCACAATCCTTGTTTCACAAAATTTTTAATTTTTTTCTTCAAAAAATCATTTGTTTTTGGGACAGAAAGTGAGGTGCAATCTTCTGAACAGATGCACACAGACAGCAAAACAAATGTTACAGGGGTGATAACCCTACTCTATGTTTTCAGAAAAGCTTAAAAAAAAAAAAAAAAAAAGATTCTATGGCTGAAGCTACACTTTAACCACTTAAGACCCGGACCAATACGCTGGTAAATGACCCAAGGTGTTTTTGCGATTCGGCACTGCGTCGCTTTAACAGACAATTGCGCGGTCGTGCGACGTGGCTATCAAACAAAATTTGCGTCCTTTTCTTCCCACAAATAGAGCTTTCTTTTGGTGGTATTTGATCACCTCTGCGATTTTTATTTTTTGCGCTATATACAAAAATAGAGCGACATTTTTGAAAAAAAAACACTATTTTTTACTTTTTGTTAAAAAAAAATCAAATAAACTAAATTTTAGTCAAACATTTAGGCCAAAATTTATTTAGCCACATGTCTTTAGTAAAAAAAAAAATCGCAATAAAAAAAAATAGCTACCTAGCGGGAACAGCGACACTAATACAGCGATCAGAAAAATGATCGCTTAGTGACGCTGGCAATAGGGAGTGAAAGGGTTAACTAGGGCGGTGATCAGGGGGTTAAAACTTTATTAGGGGGGGTGGGGGGGCTATCCTGAACCTAACACTAACTGTTTTTTACAGTGCCTGTCACACTGACACTAAATGCAGTGATTAAATCACTGCATTCAGTAACACTGTGACAGGGGGGTGGGGGGGGGCGATCACAAGGGGTTAAGATGCCTATGTGAGTGTGTGTCAGTGTTGTGTTGGTGCACACTTACTTGGCATGTCTTCTCTCATCAGCAGCGCTGGGAAACAGCGCTGCGATGAGAGAATACATCATTTCCTCCTTCCTGTGTAAACACAGGAGGAGGAAGTGACAGGCTGGGAGCGCGCTCCCATTGGCTGGGAGCGATCGCGGGGGGGGCGGAAAACACGGACATCCGCCCGCAGATCCCGGATCGCTCCCAGAGGTAGGGAGACCCCCGCACGCCGCGGAGGGGGTCCCGATGGGACCCCCGAACCGCACTCAGGCGGGGACGTAAATTTACGCCCTTGTGCCTGTACGAGCCATGTTGTGGCCGTATATGTGCGTGCGGGGGTCCTTAAGTGGTTAAAGAAGTACCAGTTGAAAATTACAAACCGATTCTACTTAACAACAAACCTACAGTCTCTGTCTTGTTTGCACCACCTGTATACTGCTGTTCAAAGTATATAGGGCCAAAGGGGCTTGTAATGACCTGGAGGGGAAGGGGGGGGCGGGGAAACTCATGCTATTTTTCTTAATGATTTTCATCCATATTGCAGGGACCAGACATTACATTAAAGCCGCAAGCGGTTTTAAATTACCTTTTTCTTATAGTAATCTCATTTTGTGCAGGGACAGTTCTAAACACCTGCCACTACTATAGAGCCATGCCACTACTACGAACCTTCGAACGGTCGGTCCGTTCGAAGGTTCTGGTGCGAACCGAACACGGGGGTGTTCGGCTCATCCCTACTCCTGAAACGCCTCTGTGTGAAAGGGGTCTAATTGTGACACATACACACTATAGATGGATAGGTTTTGTTAAAATTTCATGTATGAGGTTTACAACTATTTTAAACCTTTTTTTTTTTTTGTCAGTTTGCAAAAGTCAGCAACTACAACAACTGTAGTTTCCGATTCTTAATAAAACAGACACTTACCTGTCCAGGGATCCAGCGCTTTGCTTACCCATTCCGGTTCTTCACCAGTCTTCAGTACTTGATGCGGGCAGCCGGCTGTGACTTCATGTGGCTTCACAGCTAGCTGCCCACTGCACATGTGCAAAAGGTGCTGGGCTTTGTGAATGGCCCCAGAAGGCTGCAAGAGGGGGAGAAGATCTGCTCAGATAGCTTAGAAATGGGAGTGGGTACCTGTCAAAACTAGGTACCCCCCCAAAAAACAAATGTTCTAAATATAGTAGAAGGGTGTAGATTTAAAGTGGAAGTAAAGGCCACTTTGAGTTTTACCTACAGTTTAGGAAAAAAATTAACCCTGCATGCAGTCGGTGACGTCACTGGCTCATGCACTCTGAAGGTAAAGCAAACCATGTTGGACCTTCAGAGCTCCTCGGTGGAGCCAAGGGCTCCTGCACGCATGCGTGGGGTGACATCATCATGGCTCTGGCCACTCATACAGCCGGAGCCCAGGAACTCCGTAGGAAGACCGTGGGAAGATGGAAGCCCTGTCATTGTGCTGCTGGAGGGCTTTGTTCTAAGGAAAGCATTTCATAATGTGCAATGCATACTAGCACATTATGCAATTGCCTTACAAGGGATTTATTTTTAACTGCTGCGGTATACTAAACGCTTTAAGGAGGAGCAGAACCTTAACTCAACTGTGCCCCCCCCCCACCCCGCCGCTTAAAGCGACACTAAACACAGGATTTTTTTTTTTTTTAAAACAACAAACATGTTATACTTACCTCCACTGTGCAGTTCGTTTTGCACAGAGTGGCCCGGAAAGCTGTCTTCTGGGGACCCTCGGCGGCTGTCTGGGCTCCTCCTCGCAAAAGCTTTCCATCTTCATGCGAGGGCGCTCGCACGGTGGAAAGCTTTTGCCAAGTGCGCTCCCGTGATACAGCGGCGGCCATAGCCGCCGACTGCATCACTCGGCTCCGCCCCCCGGCGCGCTGTGATTGACAGCAGTGCCAGCCAATGGCTGCGCTGCTATCAATCCGCCAAGCCTAGCCAATCAACGGCCAGGCTGGGAACCGAAGAGGATGACGTGGACGCGCCCGGGAGATTCGAACGGTAAGGTAAGTGAAACGTGGACTCGGAGGGGGGGGGGGGGGCGGTACTGTGAGGCGCCGTACACACGGCCGAGGTTCTCGCTGAAAATCAGCGAGAACCTCGCTGGAATGCACATTCCAGCGAGGACCTCGGCCGTGTGTACGGTCTCAGCGAGCTTCCCGTCGGGAAGCCCGTCGAGCCGAAATAGAGAGCACGCTCTCTATTTCCTCGACGGCCCGCCTGGAAGAATGGCTGGTTGCCATTCCCGACGGGCG
Organism: Rana kukunoris; assembly: GCA_029574335.1. Classification (NCBI taxonomy): domain Eukaryota; kingdom Metazoa; phylum Chordata; class Amphibia; order Anura; family Ranidae; genus Rana; species Rana kukunoris. Next base: position 169,161,380 of record CM056059.1, read on the forward strand.
GGTCGCCGAATTCGACGGCCGGGAGAGAACCTCGACGGGCGGAACGATGTGTTCTGCCCGTCGAGGTTCTCTGCCGTGTGTACACGGCCTCAGATGTTTTTTTTCCTTAATGCATAGGATGCATTAAGGTAAAAAAACTTTTTACCTTAATGCATCCAGATACAGATCAACCAACTGTTTTTAGTGGCCCTTGGCTGCACATGTAAACAAGGCCCAAGGCTGGGTGCTTTTTCTGGGCATGTTGTGACAATAGAACGTGGAGGAGTCGTCTGTAGCAAAAGCTTTGGGAGACAAAAAATAATCTGTAAGTGCAGCAGGGTCACAACAGAGCTACCAATAAATAAGGGGAGACCCATCCACTGGCCGGTGATCTGGCAATTTGGAAATTAATTTGCTCATCTTCAGTTATGTGCGGAGCAGCACCGGAGGCGAGTCTGCAGAGACGAGCGATTGACGGGTCTACTTTATGATGTCAGATAAACAGTTTGCACAGGAATTCACAATTTCTACAAGTCTGGACATTTCTAGAAGGCTGCTCAGGGACCAGATCATCTCTAAACATTTCCAACTATAATAATATATAACAAAAGGGACACCTGCGTTTACACATTTTTTTTCTATGGTATCCCAGTCTTAGTTCATAGGGTTCACCATTTGCAGCTATAACTCTTCTGGGCAGGCTGGCCTACACAGGCGTCCCAATACTTTTGGTAATAAAGTGTATGTATACAAGTAAAACTTTCATTTTGCATGAGTAAAATGTCATTTTTTTAACCCCATCTGTGTCCTATTACAGAGATTTAAATTGATCCTATAGGTTCACTTAAAAAAAAAAAAAAAACACAACAAACATGTCACACTTACCTCCACTGTGGAGATAGTTTTGCACAGGATGGCACCGATCCTCCTGTTCTGAGGTCCCACGGGGGCTCTCAAGGCTCCTCTTCGCAATACATAACCCCCTCTGCAAAGTTCTCTCCCAAGGGGGTTACCTTGCGGGTGCACTCCTGTGTCATACAGTCGGCGTCCATGGCTCACCCCCTGCATCATTGGATTTGATCCACAGCAGCGGGAGCCAATGCTGCACTGCTATCAATCTATCCAATGAAGATCCGAGAAGCAGCGGAGAGAGCAATGCGGGATCGCACCCACTGAAATTCAGAGTTTAGGTAAGTAAAACGGGGGGCAGCACAGAGCAAGGCGTTTTTTCACCTTAATGCATAGGATGCATTAAAGCAGAATTCCAGCCTTTTTATGTTTATTAAAAGTCAGCAGCTACACTTTTTGTAAACAGACACTTACCTGCTCCACAGTCCAGCGATTTGGCCACCCAGAGCATCACTCCCCCTCCCCCCTCCGCGACGCCTCTATTCACACTGTGGGCACTTGGCCGTGACAGCTTTCGGCTTCATGGCCAGGCACGCACTGTGAATGTGCGAATTGTGCGGCGCTCTGGAAATTAACATGTGATCTTCTGGGACCTGTCACATGTCCCAGGAGATCTCCTAGAGGGAGGGGGCCGCCTAAGGCGAGAGGAGGAGTCACCTAGGTGGAAGCGGGACAGGAAGTCACGCTCCTATCGAAGCCCCCACAAAAAAAAATTACATGGCAAATGTGGCATGTAAGGGGGTGAGGAGTGCTTAAAGTGGAAGTTCCACTTCTGGGTGGAACCCTCTTTAAGGTGAAAAAACACAAAGGTTTAGGGTCCTTTCACACGGAGCAGACCGTTTTTCGGTCCGCTCCGTGTGCCCGTCAGCTCAGCGGGGGGTCTCCGCTCAGCTGTCGGCGGACAAGGCGGTCCCTGCACACTATGCAGGGACCGCCCTGTCTCTCCTCCGCTCTCCCCTATGGGGAGTCGGATGGAAATGGACCGTCTGTCCGTTTGCATCCGATCCGTTTGGCCGGACGGAAGAAAACCGGAGTTAGGCTTACCGGTAACTCTTTTTCCAGGAGTCTTCCAGGACAGCCCTGAGATATAGCTCCTCCCTCCGGGACAGGAAACACATCAAATGTAAATTATAAAAGGAAGTCCTCCAGGCCTTTTCCTCAGTTCATCCAAGAAATCCTGAAGGCTCTGAAAAACATAACATACTAAGACACCGTTAGTACATTCATCCAACTCCAGTTACTTAGAAAAACACCGGGTGGGAAACCAGGCTGTCCTGGAAGACTCCTGGAAAAAGAGTTACCGGTAAGCCTAACTTACTTGTTAGGGTGGGGTTACTGCCTGGAGGACCCTTCGGCCAAATGCCTGATCCTTCTCCGACATCAAATCCAGGCGATAGTGCTTAGCGAACGTGGTATAGCTGGACCAAGTCGCCGCTCTACAAATCTCTTCTGGTGAGGCACCGGCCCTCTCTGCCCATGAACTCGAGACCGCCCTAGTAGAGTGCGCTTTCACAAACGGAACCTGCAAACCCTCTAACTCATATGCCTTCTGAATAGCCATCCTGATCCATCTGGCTATGGAAGCTTTAGAAGCTTTACGCCCCTTTCTAACCCCTGAAAAATTAACGAAAAGAGAATCCGACTTTCTGAGTTCTCTGGCCGCATCCAAATAAAACAAAATACATCTCCTGACGTCTAGTAAATTGGGAGATGAAGACTCAAGGCCCGAAGTGGAACAAAATCTAGGTAGGACAATATCCTGTGTCCTGTGGAACTTTGACGCCACCTTAGGAAGAAAACTGGGGTCTGTTTTTAACACAACTCTATCATCAAAAACTAACAAAAACGGCTCTCTAATAGAGAGGGCCTCTAGGTCACTAACCCGCCTAGCTGAGGTTACTGCCACTAAAAGAACTGTCTTGAGGGTAACCCATTTCAGACTGGATTCCTCCAGAGGTTCAAACAGACCTTCTGATAAGATCTTAAGTACTACTGAAAGATCCCAGGAAGGACAGGATGACACTCTCACTGGTGTGGACCTTGACAGGGCTGTAAAGAAATTCTTGATAAAACGATTTTGCTGCAGGGAGCATTGTAGAAATACGCGAAGAGCGGCCACCTGTACTTTTAGGGTGCTTGGTGAAAGACCCAGGTCTACCCCTGCCTGCAAAAATTCAAGAATTGCTGGTATCCCTGGGTAAGAAAGAGCTTTCTCTCCTACCCAGGAACAAAACCTCCTCCAAACCTTATTATAGATAGCCCTAGTTACAGGCTTCCTACATTGTAACAGGGTTTGAATTACTTTTGCTGAGAAACCTTGAGATTTTAATAATTGTTCCTCAGATACCATGCCGTTAAGTTCAATCTGTCCACCTGCGGGTGAAGAATGGGTCCCTGAGATATCAGATCCTCCCTGATGGGCAACCGAAACGGTGGAAAAATGGTCAGTTCCTTCAAAGTGGAAAACCATGGCCTTTTCGGCCAAAAGGGTGCTATCAAAATTAAATCCGTCTCCTCTAACCGAAGTTTTTGGAGAACTGCGGCAATCATCCTCACTGGAGGAAATGCGTAGCTGATGTTGAACCTCCAAGGACTGGAGAACGCATCTATCCTCCTGGTTTGGTCCCCAGGATGGATTAAAAAGAATTGGGTTACTTTCCTGTTCCTTTCTGTTGCAAAAAGATCTATCTCTGGGAGACCCCACTTTTGCACTATTAGCCCAAAGACCTCCTCATTGAGCGCCCATTCGTCCTGTCTCACCAGCTGACGGCTCAGGTAGTCTGCCAGAGTGTTCTGTACCCCTTTTAAATGAACCGCTGTTAGTGAGGCCAGGTTCATCTCCGCCCAGGAAAGAATCCTGTTGGATATGTCCTGAAGGGCAGGGCTCCTTGTCCCCCCCTGCTTGTTTAGGTACGCCACTACGGACGCATTGTCTGTGCGTACCTGCAGAGGACGACCTACTATCCTCTCTCGGAACACCTCTATCGTCCTGAGGACTGCTAAAAGTTCTCTTTGGTTTGAGGAGCGGCCTGCTTCCTCTAGGGACCATGGCCCCTGGGCCACTGCTTCCTCCAGGTGAGCTCCCCATCCCCAGGCACTGGCGTCTGTGGTGACTACTACTTCTACCGGTATAACCCAATCTAGTCCCCTGCTTAGGTTTTGGTGAACTCGCCACCACCACAAGGCCCTCTTGACCTTTGAGGAGATTGGAATCTGTTCCTCTAAGCCCTGACTTAGGCCGTTCCAGAAGCGAAGCATGAGCTCCTGCAAGGGACGTTGACGGAACCTCGCCCAAGGCACAGCTGGAAAACATGCCGTCATCATTCCCAGAACCCTCATTACTTCCCTGACTGAAGCTCTTTGGGTAGATTGCAACTGGGCAACTGCCTGGCTTACCCTTTCTATTTTTTCTTCGGGGAGATAGATTTTTCTTTCCACTGAGGACACCCTGTACCCCAGGTATAGAACCTCCTGGGATGGGATCAACTGGGACTTCTCTCGATTGACTATCCACCCAAGTGAGGATAGAAACATCTGGGCTTCCCTTAAGTCTCTTTCCAACTGCTGGGCTGACCCTGCCACAAACAGGAGGTCGTCCAGATAAGGGATTACCATTATCGCCCTGTCTCTCAATGGGGCCAAGGCTTCCGCCAGCACCTTAGTGAAAATTCTCGGTGAGGAGGCCAGACCGAAGGGAAGGGCTCGGAACTGGAAGTGTCGCATATCCGAGTCCCCCCTCACTGCTACTCTGAGGAACTTCTGAAAATCTGGATGGATAGGGATGTGGAGGTATGCATCCCTGAGATCCAGGGTTGCCATGTAACACTTGGGGAAAAGGAGCCTTGGTACTGTGAAAATGGACTCCATCCTGAATCGTTTGTACTTGAGGAATTTGTTTAAGGGTCGGAGGTTCAGGATCATCCTGAACTTGCCTGATGGTTTTCGGACTATGAAAACATGAGAGTATACTCTCTGCCCCTGCTCCCTCTGGGGTACCGGAATCAATACCCTTTGGTCTACCAACTCCCCTAGAGACAGGCCCAGCGCCTCTGCCTTCACTCTGTCCCTGGGAAGCTGAGTGATCATGAAATTGGAGGGGGGTGTTGATGCAAACTCCAACCTGTATCCGTTCTCTATTAGATCTAGAATGAACGGACTTGAAGTCGCCTTGGTCCATTGTGGGAGGAACTGCCCTAATCTTCCTCCCACTGGGACACAACCGTCACTGAGTTTTAGGGGTGGGTTGAGGAGGATTAAACAGGATTCCTCCTCTCCCCCGCCCCTTATGCCCAGCCCAATGTTTCTTGGGCTGGCTTTCTTTTTGCTGGTTCTGCTGTTTGAACCCACGAAAAAAGCGTTTTCCCTCTGCCCTCTTCTTTTTCTCTGGGAAAGCCTTTTTTCTATCCTGAGTGCGTTCTAACGCCTCCTGGAGGCCCGAGCCAAACAAATGGTCTCCTGAAAAGGCAAACCACACAATTTTAGTTTGGAAGCGGCATCACCTGCCCACGTCTTCAACCAAACTGACCTTCTGGCTGCATTTACCAAAGCTGCTGTTCTGGCCGCCAGCTTCACAGATTCCTCTGAAGCATCCGGCAAGAAACCCACTGCTTTATATAAGAGCGGAAAAGATTTTACCAGCTCCTGTCTGGCAGTGCCAGCAACAATATGGTCCTGTAACTGTCTGAGCCAACACTCAAGATTTATGGCCACACAAGACGCTGCCAGTGCAGGCTTTAGACCAATGGAAGAGGCGTCCCAAGCTCTTTTTAACAGTAGCTCACCTCTTTTATCCATTGGGTCTCTCAGGGATCCTAAATCATCAAACGCCAGATCTGTCTTTCTAGAGACCCTGGCTAATGGAGCATCCAGCTTGGGGATCTTATTCCAGGGCTGAGATGCATCCGTCTCGAATGGGAACCTACGTTTAAGGTTGCCTGAAAAGAATGGGCATTTCTCAGGCTGCTCCCATTCCCGCAAAATCACATCAATCAAGGACTTGTGAACCGGAAAGGTTCGGGGATTACCTGTACAAGACCCCTGGTACATAAGGTCGTGCTTGGAGAGCTGAACCTGTTCTTCCCAAATATCTAGAGTATCATAGATTGCCTTTAGTAGGTCCCCTACATCCTCTAAGGATAATTTGTACCTCGCCCCCCTGGAGGAATCCTCTTCTCCCTCTGATTCTGTGGCTGAACCTGCCTGTGAGGAAGCAACAGACCCGGGAGTCCTTTCCCTTTCTTCCTCCTCCTGTGCTTGAGTTAAGGAGGGTGTGCTGGAAGCCCTGGGTAAGGGAGGGGCTGGACTTTGCATTCTATCCATCAGCCCCTTAAAAGACTGAAAAGTAGAAACAAGTTCATCCTTTACAGATGACAACATTTTTTGGCAAGTAGCTACAGAGTCATCTTTTACCAAGCTACTAACGCACTCTGGGCACAAAGGCTTATCCCAACTGGGGGCTAACTTTGTTCCACACACGGCACATTTCTTTCTAGGGGTCTGGTGGGTTTTGACCTGTTAAGAAAAAACAGAGGAAAAATAAACCCAATTACAACCAGCTTAAGCCTGTTCACCTCTGTGCATGGCTCCTAGAAAGTGCCTAACCCACCACCAACAAGGTTCACCACCCAGGGGGGGTACTGAGCCTAACAACTCACTGCCCCCCAGAGTAAGCCATGTGCTCTCACCAAGCTTACCTGAGAGGCACCGGAGCCTGTTGAACCAGCATCGAGATGTGCCGCTGCAGCCTCCATGGTTCTGGGTGTTTTGTTCAGCGCTCTGAACCCTGCACCAGCTCCGGCTTCCTGAACGCCACCGCCGCGCCCTTTTGCAATCGGAACGATGTTTCCGGGCGCCCCCCGATGACGCACTTCCGCCGGGAATTCGTCACTTCCCCTTGCTGGAACGCAGAAGCTCCGCCCCTCCACGCCATTCCCGGAAGTCCACGGACCTTATGCGGCTTGCCTGGCGTCTCTCGCCTCTCCGCTATCAGGGATGCAGCGATTGGGGACAGGAGCTCTCCGCCGCCACCGGGGGTCCGACTCTCGCCGAGCAACGGCAGCGGTGGTCCCAGCCACACTCTCTACCCCTAGGGCCAGAGGCGTGCTGCAGGAAAAGGTAAGGCTAACCGCTCTTACCCCGGCTGAAAAGCCTAAGGTAAAAAACACCTCTTCAAGAGGCACGTTCCTGAATGTGCTCCTTCCCGTCCGGCAGGAAACACAAAAACTGAGGAGAAGGCCTGGAGGACTTCCTTTTATAATTTACATTTGATGTGTTTCCTGTCCCGGAGGGAGGAGCTATATCTCAGGGCTGTCCTGGAAGACGAAAGGGGACAAATAGGACATTCTTCCGTCCGCAAAAACAGATGCTAACGGATCCGCTCCCATAGGGGCCCATTAGAAGTCCGTAAACTGACTTGTAATGAGCGGACGAACGGTCCGCTAGTGTGAAAGGACCCTTAGGCTCGATTCACACCTATGCATGTTGCTTTTGAGCGTTTTTGCATTGCTTGCCTTTTTTTACCGCGATTTGCAGTTTTTTCTTTTCATTTTTTTTTTGGACGGCAATTTATTTATTTATTTCCTTTAAGAACCAGCTATAAACAGGTTAAAAAAAAAAACGCAAATCGTGGCAAAATCACGGTACTTGTGTTTTGGATGTGGGTCCATTGAATTCTATTATATGCAAAACGCTGATTTTGCGACAAAAAAAGTCCCCGACCCTTTTCAAAAACGCAGAGGCACAAAAAAGCATTGATGTGCACATGTTCTATAGGAAACCATGTTAAAAAATTTCCCTGCATTCCTGCAAAATGCATCAAAATACACATTAGTGTGAATGGAGCCTTACAACCCCTTAAACCACTAGGGTACCACACGCCGTCAAATGACGGCAGGCGGAATACCCTATTGTTCTGACAGGACGTCATATGACGTCCTGTCATTTAAAGCCGCTAGGGGGGCCGCCGGGCAACCGCGATTGGCCTGTAACTGAGCAGGACCGTGGATCTCTGTGTGTAAACACAGAGATCCACGTCCTGTCAGGGAGAGGAGACCTATGCTGTGTCCCTTGTACATAGGGACACAGATCGGTCACCTCCCCCAGTCACCCCCCTTCCCCTACAGTTAGAACACTCACTAGGCTACACATTTTACCCCTTCCCCGCCCCCTAGTGGTTAACCCCTTCCCTGCCAGTCACATTTACACAGTAACCAATGCATATTTATAGCACTGTTCACTGTATAAATGTGAATGTTCCCAAATATGTGTCAAGTGTCCGATGTGTCCGCTATAATGTCGCAGTCCCAAAAAAAAAAAAAAACGCAGATCGCCGCCATTCCTAGTAAAAAAAAAATAATCTGCATTATGTCCCCTATTTTGGAGGCAATATAACTTTTGCGCAAACCAGTCACTATACTGTTGTGCTTTCTTAAGGTTATATTTACCCGCACAGTAAAATTATATTGAATTCTTTGATAACGAAGAAGTTTTTAAATACAAGTCAATCTATATGACATAGTCTATGTTATGAAATGTATTCACGGAGACGTATAATCATACGAAATAGCTAATTTATTGGTTGACAAAAATATGGATAATTACATGACATTAGAATACCAGTTGCGTTACATGAACACATTGCGATTCATTAAACTACCCCCAAAATGGGCATGCAATACCTTTGATCTGTGTGTCATGGCCAAGTCTCAAGATAACTTTATACAAAAGACAATGAGACAAAAGCGTCTATTTCATATATCAACCTGTTACTTTACTGCAGGTAAGTAAGCGGACAAAATATGAAAATGTATTGGACGATTGTTTTGTCATTATATTGAATCATGTCAAAATATGAAATGTTAAAAATGGTATGCTTTACAGAAAATCTACCAGTTATTGATTATGAGACCAGACCAAGACTACATGATATACAACTTTAAATCCTACAGAACAACAATATTTCTGATAAAGTAAAATGGCATATTTACCAATTCCAAGATGGCTATTTGCAGATGACCAGAGTTAATATGCAGTGCTTTCTATGGCCCTTCATGGGATGACAAGATGCCTTCATGCATTGTCCTAGCGTGTCCCTCCCCCTATGGATGGGGTCTTCTTCCTTCATTGATCCATCTGCCTTTCTTGATCTTCTTCATTGAATGATCATCTTTTTCCTTTTTCCTATGATGTCCCTGATAATTTAAATATTATTTTTCTAATACCCCGTATGTTCATAATGCAAGTCAAATTTGTACATTGGTTTGTGAAGGTAATATTTAAAACTGTCTTTTCCGTGGTAGTTCAATAGCCCAGCTGTGTAAATATCTTCTTCTCAGGAAATCTTGTTGGCCAACACAAGCCATTGTTTTAGAACGGCTAAGTCAACGTTTTGTCTAGGGGGCCTATCTCTACAATGGAGTTATCTCTTCACCTGAAACCAGTTCTTGACTTGCAAAGGTTGTTCTAGGATAAGGCTTGTTTCCTTAAACATCGCTTGTTTGCTTGCGAAAGGACGTTATTGTTCTAACTTCCATCCAAGCTTGTAAAAGTTAGAGATAGCTGATGTATTGGGGACCTTGTACATCTGAGTCATATGTGTTCCTTCTTCACTGACTGAATGACTTCCTTATATAATCGTTACGATCAAATTTAAGTTTTAATGGCCTTTTCATATTTTTGCTGAAATAGTGAATATATCATTATAATTCGCGCCAAAATGTACAACAATATGGTTATTGCGGTTTTATTTTTTTGTTATTTTTTTACCAAAAATATGTAGAAGAATACGGATCGGCCTAAACTGAGATAAATATCCCATAAAAAAAAAAATATTATAGCAAAAAGCAAAAAATATTGTGTTTTTTTTTTTTCAAAATGTACGCTCTTTTTTTGTTTATAGCCCAAAAAATAAAAACAGCACAGGCAATCAAATACGACCAAAACAAAGCTCCATTTGTGGGAGAAAAAGGACGTCAATTTTGTTTGGGAGCCACGTCGCACGACCGCGCAATTGTCAGTTAAAGCGACGTAGTGCCAGAAGCTAAAATTTCGTCTGGGCAGGAAGGGGGTGTAGGTGTACAGTAGGCAAGTGGTTAACTTCCTATCTCATAACTAAACAGGAAACGCCTGCAAACTAAGGAAATTCCTTGGGGATCCACAGGTAGGGTTACCACCTCATCCCTTTAAAAAGGAAACACCTATTAATTACACAGGTTCTGTGGCAGATTAAGGCTTTAATTAAACTAAAGTAGTGCCTTATTTGCATTAAATTAGCCTCAGAACCTGTGTAATTAATAGGTGTTCTGTTTTAAAGGGATGAGGTGGCAACCCTATCCACAGGTCACCAGAATTAGTGTCCCCTATTACTTTTCTGGAGACAACCCAAAATTTGGGGTTTCCTCCATTATCACTTTTGATGAAATTGGAAAACAGGACAAATAGAGAGAGTGAATCTCCTTAATGGGAGAGCAATAAAAACGATACATGTTCTAAACCCTCTTCCAAACTGAAAAAAATAAATAAAAAAGGCACCTTCACATTGGAGGGGGAGCCGCGGAATTGCTAGCGGTGCGGTATTAACCCCCGCTAGCGTCCGATAAAGGGTTAATACCACAGTATCGCCGCGGTTTCCCATTGTTTTAAATGGGAAGGAGCAGTATACATGCCGCTCTTCTCACCGCTCCAAAGATGCTGCTGACAGGAGATTTTTTTCTCTCTCGCCTCAGTGTGAAAGTCCTCGGGCTTTCACATTGAGTATGCAGTGAAGGAGTTTTTCAGGCGGTATAGCAGCGCTATTTTTGTGAAAGGAGTCTTATGGTTTCATAAAACTGCTTCTACAGAATGAGCCCCAAAGTTGCAATATGTTGTTCTAGCTTCCATTCAGATTCAGGACTTTCCAGCAGATACAGGACACAATTGTACCCACCCTGGGATTTGTCGTTTTACAGCATATGACGAAATATCAGAAAATTACCTACATTTCAAAGAAAGGTTCCTTAGGTCCATCCTGAAGCGTTGCTTATGGTCCATGTTCTCCTGGCAGGCTCACAGGTGAAATAATAATTAGTTCTCACCATTAGTAATGAGTACAGCTGTGATTGTGCCTGCAGGGGTGGTAAACATGCTGCTCAGAATATGGCTTCACACTGATGACTCCTGACTAAGTTTTCCCAAATACTTTTCTACTGCTTTGACAAAATCTTATATACTCTACACAGGGCCGGTGCAAGGATTTCTGCCTACACAGGCGAAGCTCCATTTTGGCGCCCCCCCCCCCCCCCCCCAACGGCCACCCACCTCCCTTGCAAAAATGTTTCTTTCAATAAATTTTTTATATAAAAAAACACACTAACATGCCAGACTTGCCCCATTACATGACCAGACTGTGCCCCATTACATGCCAGACCTGCCCCATTACATGACCAGACCTGCCCCATTACATGACCAGACTGTGCCCCATTACATGACCAGACTGTGCCCCATTACATGACCAGACTGTGCCCCATTACATGCCAGACCTGCCCCATTACATGACCAGACTGTGCCCCATTACATGCCAGACCTGCCCCATTACATGCCAGACCTGCCCCATTACATGCCAGACCTGCCCCATTACATGCCAGACTGTGCCCCATTACATGACCAGACTGTGCCCCATTACATGACCAGACTGTGCCCCATTACATCCCAGACCTGCCCCATTACATGACCAGACTGTGCCCCATTACATGCCAGACCTGCCCCATTACATGACCAGACTGTGCCCCATTACATGCCAGACCTGCCCCATTACATGACCAGACTGTGCCCCATTACATGCCAGACCTGCCCCATTACATGCCAGACCTGCCCCATTACATGCCAGACCTGCCCCATTACATGCCAGACCTGCCCCATTACATGACCAGACTGTGCCCCATTACATCCCAGACTGTGCCCCATTACATGCCAGACCTGCCCCATTACATGACCAGACCTGCCCCATTACATGACCAGACCTGCCCCATTACATGCCAGACCTGCCCCATTACATGACCAGACTGTGCCCCATTACATCCTAGACCGTGCCCCATTACATGAACAGACTGTGCCCCATTACATGCCAGACCTGCCCCATTACATGACCAGACTGTGCCCCATTACATCCTAGACCGTGCCCCATTACATGACCAGACTGTGCCCCATTACAAGCCAGACCTGCCCCATTACATGACCAGACTGTGCCCCATTACATGCCAGACCTGCCCCATTACATGCCAGACCTGCCCCATTACATGACTAGACCTGCCCCATTACATGACCAGACTGTGCCCCATTACATGACCAGACTGTGCCCCATTACATGCCAGACCTGCCCCATTACATGACCAGACCTGCCCCATTACATGACCAGACCTGCCCCATTACATGACCAGACTGTGCCCCATTACATCCAAGACCGTGCCCCATTACATGACCAGACTGTGCCCCATTACATGCCAGACCTGCCCCATTACATGACCAGACTGTGCCCCATTACATGCCAGACCTGCCCCATTACATGACCAGACTGTGCCCCATTACATGCCAGACCTGCCCCATTACATGACCAGACTGTGCCCCATTACATACCAGACCTGCCCCATTACATGACCAGACTGTGCCCCATTACATGCCAGACCTGCCCCATTACATGCCAGACCTGCCCCATTACATGACCAGACTGTGCCCCATTACATCCTAGACCGTGCCCCATTACATGACCAGACTGTGCCCCATTACATGCCATACCTGCCCCATTACATGACCAGACTGTGCCCACAGTGCCCTTACCTTATCCCATGCGAATCGCTTACCTTACCAGAATTGCGGCTGTACGATTTTTCAAAAGCCGCGCCTCCGACGTCTTCTGTTCCGTGATAGGCGGAACATTCAGCTTCCCATGAGGCACTGTGTTCAGTGTCCGCCTATCCTCGGACGAGAGGGCCTCCGTGATAGGCGGACACTGAACACAGTGCCTCATGGGAAGCTGAATGTTCCCTGTTTTTCGAGTGACCCTTTAGGTGGGCTTTAACCACTTTTTTTATTTATTTTTATTTCTTTATTGATTTTTCCAATATACAAAATGTTTACTATAAAATATTCCTCTTATTAACTTATATAGATTAAAAAAAATGAGTACTCAAAACACATCTATTTAGCAAACCCCCCCCCCCCCCACCTCCCTTCCTCGAAAACTTTAACCATTTGACCCACCCTTCATAACAAGGCCATTTTTTGCTATTCAGTACTGCGTTACTTTTACTGCCAATTGTGCAGTCTTGCGCCGCTGTGCCCAAATAAGATGTATGCAAACCCCCTCACACACAAGTAGAGCTTTCTTTTAGTGGTATTTAACCACTTACGGACCGCCCGCTGTCATAATAGGGCTGCTGTTTAAAGAGAAAAAACGTTGTTATGGTAGCAGCTAACTGTCATAACCCCAGTATCATCTTCTTCAGTAGTTGGTCAGATAAAAGTGATCTCAGCGGCAGATTCGCAGCAAGATCACTTTTTATTGGTTGGGTGGGTCAGGCCTCCCCCCTGCAGCGCTCTGGTCATCTCCGTCGCTTACCGGAGCCACTGGAAGTGGCGGAGACGATCATGTCCTGTCACATTCACAGACTGAAGCCAAGTGAGGGAAAGGTGGCCCCCAGTCGGCTCCATAGTATTGGATGGCGAAAGCGATGTCAAACGCCCAATGCTCTTAAGGCCCCTTTCACACCAAGGAGTTTTTCAGGCGGTACATCGCTAAAAATAGCGCCTAAATAGCGCCTGAAAAACCCGTGCCCAGCCTTCTCAATGTGAAAGCCCGAGGGCTTTCACACTGAGACGATGCGCTGGCAGAAGAGAAAAAAATCTGCAGGCAGAATATTTGGAGCGGTGAGAGGAGCGTGTATACCGCTCCTTCACATTTAAAACAATGGGAAACCGCGGTAATACCGCCCGCAATGCGCATTGCGGGCGGTGTTAACCCTTTATCATCCGCTAGCAGGGGTTAATACCGCACCGCTAGCGGCAAAATTCCGTGGCAATTCCAACGGTATAGCAGCGCTATACCGCCACTGCGCCTCCCGCCCCAGTGTGAAAGGGGGCTTAAGGTGGATTTTTTCTTATTGCATGTTAGTTTAAATATGAGAGGTGAGGTCTTTTTGACCCCAGATCTCATTAAAGAGGACCTGTCATGCTTGTTTTCTATTCTAAGGGATGTTTGCATTCCTTGTATTAAAAATAAAAGTGACCCAAACCTTTTTTTTTTTTTTTTTTTTAAGGACAGTGTAAAAAAATAGGAAGAAATTTAAATATATATTTTTTTAAAGTGTCTCGCCAAGCTCACGCGCAGAAGCGAATGCATGTGTAAACGGTGTTCAAAACACAGGAGGTATCGGCGCGATTGTTGGAGCGAGAGCAATAATTCTAGCATTGTAACTCTAAACATGTAACCTGTAGTTTTAAACGTCGCCTATGGAGGTTTTTAAGGGTAAAGGTTTGTCGCCATTCCACGAGCGGGCGCAATTTTGAAGCGTGACATGTTGGGTATCAATTTACTGGGCAAAACATTATCTATTATAATATAAAAAAAATTGGGCTAACTTTACTGTCTAATTTTTTTTTCTAGCCACCATTCGTCCTTCAGACTGGACATCATATGACGTCCTTGCATTTTCTGGCCACTAGGGGGCGCGCCGCATTCCTCGGGACCCGATGCGCGTGCACCTGCGATCTCCCGCAATCACGGCAGGACCATGGATCTGTGTGTGTAAACACACAGATCCATGTCCTGTCAGCGGTGAGGAGACTGATGTGTGTTCCCAGTACAGAGGAACACACATCGATCTCCTCCCCTTGTGAGTCCCCCTCCCCCTAATGCCGCGTACACACGGTCGTTTTTTGCGATGAAAAAAAACGACGTTTTTTGTGAAGTAAAAAACGACGTTTTTGAAACGTCACTTTCAAAGACGATGTTGCATACACACCATAGTTTTTTTCACAAAAAACGAGGTTACGTTCACCACACTTTTCCATTGAAGCTCGCTTCATAACTAGCTTCTGGGCATGCGCGGGTTGAAAAACGTCGTTTTAAACGACGTTTTTGCTACACACGGTGACTTTTTGTGAAACAAAAAACGACGTTTTGAAAAACGACACAAAAAATTCAAGCATGTTGGAATTTTTTTTTGGTCGTTTTTTTTAAGACAAAAAACAACGTTTTGCCCACACACGATCAACTTAAATGACGTTTTAAAAAACAACGTTTTTTTCATCGCAAAAAACGACCGTGTGTACGCGGCATTAGAGTCGGTTCACACTGGGGAGACTTGGGATCCGACTTGAGGTCGCCTCAAGTCGTCCCAAGTCGCCCTGTAGAGAAAAACAATGTAAGTGAATGGGAGCGGTGTTAATACACACTACTCAAGTCACTCAGACTTTAGAAAAGGTTCCTGTACGACTTCAATCTGACTTCTAGACGACTTGTACCCATTGATTTCAATGGAAGTCGCCTCCAAGTCTGATCATTGTCTTAACTGAAGCGACCTTTCAGCAAGATAACATACATTTCTCAGGGAAACCCCTCCCTCTCCCAGAGCTGATTGTTGCTTTAGTGGCCACTGGAATGTCTCCTGTCCTGGAGACGACTTCAAGTCGTGTTGTAAATCGCCCCAGATCGCCCTGTGGTTCATGCTCAAGTCGTATCGAAGTCGCCTCTGGAAGTCGTGTCGCCCCAGTGTGACAGTTAGAACACACTTTAGGTAACATATTTAACCCCTTATTTAACCCCTTCAGTGCCCCCTAGTGTTAACCCCTCCCCTGCCAGCCACATTTACACAGTAATCAGTGCAGTTTTATAGCACAAATCGCTGTGTAAATGTGAATGGCCCCAAAAATGTGTCAAAAGTGTCCGATATGTGCGCCGCAATGTCACGGTCACATTAAAAAAAAAAAATCGCAGATCACCGCCATTACTAGTAAAAAAATAAAATAAAAAAATGCCATAATTCTATTTCCTACTTTGTAGACGCTAGAACTTTTGCACAAACCGATCAAATACGCGTATTGATTTATTAAATCAAAAAGTAAAAAAGACTGTTTTTTTTTTCAAAATTGACGCTTTCTTTTGTTTATAGCGCAAAAAAATAAAAACCGCAGAGGTGATCAAATACCACCAAAAGAAAGCTCTATTTGTGGGGAAAAAAAGAGTGTCAATTTTGTTTGGGAGCCACGTCGCAAAATAGTCGGCCCTCACGCATGTTCACTTAATCAAATCTGGCCCTCTTTGAAAAAAGTTTGGACACCACTGCTCTAGAATGTTAGGGCCCTTTCACACGTGCGGACCGTTCGTCCGTTTTTTCAGACGTCCGTTACGGACCGCAATGCTTTCCTATGGGATATCGTACGTTAGCGTTAGCTAACGTCTAAAGGAAGGAGAATACCCCGCACTGCCAATTTTGGTTAAAAGGTAGCTGCTCAAACGGCTCGTATGAGAAAAGCAAAAGTATTGGATGTGTAGAAAAATGTGTAGCGCTTGGAATGACTATTAATGATAATCAGAGGCACAAAAACAGTGAAATAATTTTGTGAAACTAAATAATGGACCCTGGAGAAGCCAGGGACAAGCACTGTGTGACTAGTGCGTAATAAACAAAAATGCTCTTGTTAGTGTGATAGCATTACATAATATGATCAACTGCTGATGAATGCAATTACTCACATATATAAATACACATGTACTAAAAAACAGTGATAATTCATTTCTTAGACAAACATACATATATTACTGGCCAAAAAATGCCAGGTGCAATAATATCCCGTGAAAAGAAGAATGAAATTATAAATATAAATATTGGTGTGAACGTAACAGTCAATCTGATGATTGGTGAATGCTAAATAACTTCTCCACTGAGTTGTTCCCACCACCGAAAGCAATGCAGGCTTACCGGAACCAATTGACTTCAGATGGCTTACACCACTGAAAGTCAAGATAGGCTTGTATTAGCTGGTGTCAAAATGGGCTCCTTGACAGGGCAGTATTTTGGCTGGTCATCAAAGAACCTCTGTGGGATGGATGGACAAAGCCCAGCTGGGAGTGCGATCCCCAAATGGATGTTCTCAATTTTAGCTGAATAAAAAACGCTTGTATACAAGTAGGGCAGCAGTGGAGTCCTGACGACGCGTTTTGTGAATAGAGCACTTCGTCTGGGGTTAGCTAACGTCTGTCAACATCCGTCTCCGTTAAGCTCCGTTTTTTTGAACGGAAGAAAACACAATTTTTCTTCCTTTAAAAAAACGGAACGGACGAAAAACAGATGTTAGTGGACGATCCGTTTAACATCCGATCCGCTAACATCAGTTTTTCATCAAAATATTAGGGCTGTTACTGATCAAAATTTTTGTGTTTGATTAATCGTTTTTGTTTTTTTTTATCGATTAATCGACTAAATTTCGATTATAATGCACATACAGATCCAACTACTTTTAGCTGATCTCCTTGCAGGCCGATTCCCAGCTACCAACCACTGGAAAAATGGATAGCAGGATACAAAACAGACAAAGGCAGCGCTCGATGGGAATAGCATTACAATTTTTATAGTCTTCAAGTAGGTAACCAAATAAATACTATACTGGAGATAAAATCGAGCTACATAAACTGTAAAAATGGTGTGAGTAATACCAAATGGTACTGAAAGCAGTCATAAAAACATGTAGCTAAGTATGATACTGGTATAAAAATGTGTACAACGATACCACTGCTGAATCCAGATGAGGATGGGTTAACATCAGTCCTTCGGCATGTAGATGTCCCGTGAAGGGAACGATCACAACTCTCAGTGACTGGTTGTAGAATCCCAGGTTGATAGAGGGAAGTGATAGAGGGAAGTGTAACAACCCTTGTGTGTGGCAGATAGTAAGGTCCCGCCGGCATGCACATATTAAGGCACAGCAAAGGAGCCCTTCAGATGAACACGGCAAGCCCCGCCAGTGTCCGTAATGTTACCGGATCTCCGACGGAACTCCCTGAAGGCCCAAAAGCCGGCGGAGAGGTGAGTACCAATCAAAAGAATTGTAATCGATCAAAAAGATTTTGATCGATCAAAAAAATTAAAGATTAATCGATTAATTAAAAGTTAATTTGCACAGTCCTACAAAATATGTAATCAAAATAAAGTTCTAACAAAAAAAAAAAAAAACGGATGGAAAACGGATGACAACTGATGAAAAACGGATAAAAAAACAGATGAAAAACGGATCAACTGATGATAAAAAACTGATGATGATAAAAAATCTAAAAAACGGTCCGCACGTGTGAAAGAGCCCTTAGGAAAAAAATATATAATATTTGTAGTAGTCTGGACAGGTGAGGGGGTACTGGGAGTTGTAGTAGTTGGACAGGTGAGGGGGTGCTGGGAGTTGTAGTAGTTGGATAGGTGATGGGGCTGCTGGGAGTTGTAGTAGTTGGACAGGTGAGGGGGGATGCTGGGAGTTGTAGTCGGTGAGGGGGATGCTGGGAGTTGTAGTAGTTAGATAGTTGAGGGGGATGATGGGAGTTCTAGTAGTTGGGTAAGTAAGGGGGTGCTGAGAGTTGTAGAAGTTGGACAGGTGAGGGGGTGATCGGAGTTGTAGTAGTTAGACAGGTTAGGGGGATGCTGGGAGTTGTAGTAGTTGGGTAGGTGAGGGCATAGCTGAGAGTTGTAGTAGTTGGGTAGGTGAGTGGGGTGCTGGGAGTTGTAGTAGTTGGACAGGTGAGGGGATGCTGGGATTTGTGGTAGGTGAGTGGGGTGCTGGGAGTTGTAGTAGTTGGACAGGTGAGGGGATGCTGGGATTTGTGGTAGGTGAGTGGGGTGCTGGGAGTTGTAGTAGTTGGACAGGTGAGGGGATGCTGGGATTTGTGGTAGGTGAGTGGGGTGCTGGGAGTTGTAGTAGTTGGGCAGGTGAGGGGATGCTGGGATTTGTGGTAGGTGAGTGGGGTGCTGGGAGTTGTAGTAGTTGGACAGGTGAGGGGGTGCTGGGAGTTGTAGTAGTTGGGTAGGTGAGTGGGGTGCTGGGAGTTGTAGTAGTTGGACAGGTGAGGGGATGCTGGGATTTGTGGTAGGTGAGTGGGGTGCTGGGAGTTGTAGTAGTTGGACAGGTGAGGGGGTGCTGGGAGTTGTAGTAGTTGGACAGGTGAGGGGGTGATGGGAGTTGTAGTAGTTGGGTAGGTGAGGGTGTAGCTGAGAGTTGTAGTAGTTGGACAGGTGAGGGGGGATGCTGGGAGTTGTAGTCGGTGAGGGGGATGCTGGGAGTTGTAGTAGTTAGATAGTTGAGGGGGATGATGGGAGTTCTAGTAGTTGGGTAAGTAAGGGGGTGCTGAGAGTTGTAGAAGTTGGACAGGTGAGGGGGTGATCGGAGTTGTAGTAGTTAGACAGGTTAGGGGGTGCTGGGAGTTGTAGTAGTTGGGTAGGTGAGGGCATAGCTGAGAGTTGTAGTAGTTGGGTAGGTGAGTGGGGTGCTGGGAGTTGTAGTAGTTGGACAGGTGAGGGGATGCTGGGATTTGTGGTAGGTGAGTGGGGTGCTGGGAGTTGTAGTAGTTGGACAGGTGAGGGGATGCTGGGATTTGTGGTAGGTGAGTGGGGTGCTGGGAGTTGTAGTAGTTGGACAGGTGAGGGGATGCTGGGATTTGTGGTAGGTGAGTGGGGTGCTGGGAGTTGTAGTAGTTGGACAGGTGAGGGGATGCTGGGATTTGTGGTAGGTGAGTGGGGTGCTGGGAGTTGTAGTAGTTGGGCAGGTGAGGGGATGCTGGGATTTGTGGTAGGTGAGTGGGGTGCTGGGAGTTGTAGTAGTTGGACAGGTGAGGGGTGCTGGGAGTTGTAGTAGTTGGGTAGGTGAGTGGGGTGCTGGGAGTTGTAGTAGTTGGACAGGTGAGGGGATGCTGGGATTTGTGGTAGGTGAGTGGGGTGCTGGGAGTTGTAGTAGTTGGACAGGTGAGGGGGTGCTGGGAGTTGTAGTAGTTGGACAGGTGAGGGTGATGGGAGTTGTAGTAGTTGGGTAGGTGAGGGTGTAGCTGAGAGTTGTAGTAGTTGGGTAGGTGAGTGGGGTGCTGGGAGTTGTAGTAGTTGGACAGGTGAGGGGATGCTGGGATTTGTGGTAGGTGAGTGGGGTGCTGGGAGTTGTAGTAGTTGGACAGGTGAGGGGGGATGCTGGGAGTTGTAGTCAGTGAGGGGATGCTGGGAGTTGTAGTAGTTGGGTAGGTAAGGGGGTGCTGAGAGTTGTAGTAGTTGAGGGATGCCGGAGTTGTAGTAGTTGGACAGGTGAGTGGGGTGCTGGGAGTTGTAGTAGTTGGACAGGTGAGGGGATGCTGGGATTTGTGGTAGGTGAGTGGGGTGCTGGGAGTTGTAGTAGTTGGACAGGTGAGGTGATGCCTGGGATTTGTGGTAGGTGAGTGGGGTGCTGGGAGTTGTAGTAGTTGGGCAGGTGAGGGGGGATGCTGGGAGTTGTAGTCGGTGAGGGGGATGCTGGGAGTTGTAGTAGTTGGGTAGGGGAGGGCGTAGCTGGGAGTTGTAGTAGTTGGGTAGGTGAGTGGGGTGCTGGGGGTTGTAGTAGTTGGACAGGTGAGGGGATGCTGGGATTTGTGGTAGGTGAGTGGGGCTGCTGGGAGTTTTAGTAGTTGGGCAGGTGAGGGGGGATGCTGGGAGTTGTAGTCGGTGAGGGGGATGCTGGGAGTTGTAGTAGTTGGGTAGGTAAGGGGGTGCTGAGAGTTGTAGTAGTTGGACAGGTGAGGGGGTGCTGGGAGTTGTAGTAGTTGGGCAGGTGAGGGGGGATGCTGAGAGTTGTAGTAGTTGAGGGGATTGCCGGGAGTTGTAGTAGTTGGACAGGTGAGGGGGTGATGGGAGTTGTAGTAGTTGGGTAGGTGTGGGCGTAGCTGAGAGTTGTAGTAGTTGGGTAGGTTAGTGGGGTGCTGGGAGTTGTAGTAGTTGGACAGGTGAGGGGATGCTGGGATTTGTGGTAGGTGAGTGGGGTGCTGGGAGTTGTAGTAGTTGGGCAGGTGAGGAGGGATGCTGGGAGTTGTAGTAGTTGGACAGGTGAGGGGATGCTGGGATTTGTGGTAGGTGAGAGGGATGCTGAGAGTTGTAGTAGTTGGACATGTGAGGGGAATACTGGAGTTGTAGTACACACAGAGGGGGGTGCTACTCACCTGACAATAACACACGTCACAGCTTCTGACCGACACCCAATCAGTCACCACACAGGGATGGGAGTGGGGGCGTGGTCATACTGACTGACCGGAGGGGCGGGAGGGCGGGTCCGCTCACAGCGAGCAGGAACTGGGGAAGCTGGAGGAGGCGGAGCATATTCTGAGGTAAATGGATGAGTAACCAGTGGGATTGGAGGGTGGAGCATTCTAGTGCGCGGGAAGTACTGAGGAGCGCATAAGAGCAACCAATGAGGTGAGAGGAGTGAAGAGGGGCCCCGATACACCTTAGTGGGGGGTCCCTGGCTGCACTGGAGTTGGTCAGCATTATAGCTGACCAACTCCAGGCCCCCATTTCATTCGGCACTGCACTACTTTAACCACTTCCAGCCCAAGCTGATTCTGAAACTTCTCTCCTACATTAAGATGACCAGATTTTTAAAATGAAATCCGGGGACATTTTTTTTAGTAGTAATGGCAGCAATCAGCGACTCTCTTCCCGTCACCGCCCGCCTCACAGCTTGTCAAGTATTACTCTCCGGGCCCAGGCTACTACTGTGTGGGGAGCGGAGGAAGATCACTCCGCCAGGAAAGGCAAGGAGATAAACAGGCAGGCGGCTGGCTGGGACTTGAGCCAAGGCAGAAAAACATGCGAGCGGAGTTGAATGGGCATGCACCCAAAACTGAAAAAATATTTCCTCCGCTCCGACCAGCACATGATCATCGGAAAGGGGCACAGATAATGGTAAAAAATACACCCCCTAAGCTAGTAGGAGCGGCAGAGCGGGGGTATGTAATTCAGATATTTTTTTTTCTGCACTGTCTTTGAAATTGCCCCAGCCCCTTTTCAAATCCAATCCGGGGACAAAACCAGGGACAGACTTGGTCTGGGGACAGTGTCCTCAATCCAGGGACTGTCCCCTGAAACCGGGGATGTCTGGTCACCCTATCCTACATATAGCCGCCGGCTGTATCATGGGAGCGTGCCCGCAAGAACTAACCCCCATGGGAGAGAGTTCTCATAAAGGATGTTAGCTCTTGCAGGGAGGAGCCCAGACAGCCGCCGAGGGACCCCAGAAGACCAGAATGGGGGCCACTGTGTGCAAAATGTGCTGCACAGTGGAGGTAAGTATAACATGTTTGTTTTTGTCTTTAAAAAAGGCACCTTTTAGTGTCCCTTTAACCACTTAAGACCCGGACCAAAATGCAGGTAAATGACCAGGCCCCTTTTTGCGATTCGGCACTGCGTCGCTTTAACTGACAATTGCGCGGTCGTGCGACATGGCTCCCAAACAAAATTTGCGTCCTTTTTCTTTCCACAAATAGAGCTTCCTTTTGGTGGTATTTGATCGCCTCTGCGATTTTTATTTTTTGTGCTATATACAAAAATAGAGCGACATTTTTGAAAAAAAAACAATATTTTTTTTACTTTTTGTTATAAGAAAAATCAAATAAACTAAATTTTAGTCAAACATTTAGGCCAAAATTTATTTTGCCATATGTCTTTGGTAAAAAAAAAAATCGCAATAAAAAATTAGCTACCTAGCGGGAACAGCGACACTAATACAGCGATCAGAAAAATGATCGCTTAGTGACACTTGCAATAGGGAGTGAAAGGGTTAACTAGGGTGGTGATCAAGGGGTAAAAACTTCATTAGGGGGGGTACGGGGGCTACCCTGAACCTAACACTGACTGCCTGTCACACTGACACTAACTGCAGTGATCATACATACAGTATAATCACTGCATTCAGTGACACTGTGACAGGGGTTGGGGGGTGATCGCAAGGGGTTAATGTGCCTACATGTCCTGGTGTCAGTGTAGTGTTGTGCAGACTTACTATGTGATGTGATCTCTCCTCAGCGGTGGTTGAAAAAAACGCTGAGGGAGAGATCACATCACTTCCTCCTTCCTGTGTTTACACAGGAGGAGGAAGTGCAGAGCGGGGGGGGGGGGGTACGCATTGTCTGGGAGCGATCGTGAGGGGGCGGACAAAAACGAATAGCCGCCCCCTCATCCCGAATCGCTCCCAGAGCCATCAGGACCATCGCATGTACCGGGGGGGGGTCCCGATCGGACCCCTGACCCGCGTCAAGGCAGGGACGTACAGGTAAGCCAATGTGCCTGTACGTGCCATTCTGCCGACGTAAATGTACATGCGGCGGTCCGCAAGCGGTTAAGGACCTTGGGTGTTTTTTAGATTTGACGTTTCAAGACTAAAACAGTTTTTTTTTTTTTTTTTTGCTAGAAAATTACTTAAAACCCCCAAACATTATGTATATTTTTTTCTAACACCGTAGAGAATAAAATGGCGGTTATTGCAATACTTTTTGTCGCACTGTATTTGCGCAGCGGTCTTAGAAGCGCACTTTTTTGGAAAAAAAAACACTTTTTTGAATTAAAAAATAAGACAACAATAAATTTGGGCCAATTTTTTTTATATATTGTGAAAGATAATGTTACGCCGAGTAAAATGATACCCAATATGTCACGCTTAAAAATTGCGCCCGCTCGTGGAATGGCGTCAAACTTTTACTCTTAAAAATCTCGATAGGCGACATTTAAATAATTCTATAGGTTGCATATTTTGAGCTTTAGAGGAGGTCTAGGGCTAGAATTATCGCTCTTGCTCTAACGATCGCGGTGATACCTCACTGGATCACTTTTATTCCTATCACAAGGAATGTAAACATCCCTTGTAATAGAAAAAAGCATGACAGGTCCTCTTAAATATGAGATTTGGGGTCAAAAAGACCTCAGATCTCATATTTAGACTTGAATGCAAAAAAAAAAAAGGAAAATGTTGTCATTTGAAAAAATGACATTTAAAAAATGTTGCTTTAAGAAGCATGGGCGGAACTGACGTTTTGACATCACTTCCGCCCTGCTATGCTATGGGGACAGGTGGGGGCCATCTTGCCCTCACTTGCATCCCCCGCACAGCACGAGAAAGGACCCGATCATCTCCGCCGCTACTGACAGCTCTGGTAAGCGGGAGAGCGGCGGGAGGGGGGCCCTCTTCCGCCACCGCCGATAATGGTGATCTCTCGGCGAAACTGCTGCGGAGACCACCGTTATCGTTTACAGGACCGCTCACGCTAAAGATGGATATCTCTGTTGTGGCAGCAGCTGCTGCCATTACCGAGATATTCATCTTTAAAAAAAGGACGTATATCTGCGTGAGCGGGTCCTTAAGTGGTTAAGGGCCAGTTCACACCACATGCAGTCTGGTGCGGGTTTTTTTGCATCAAATGTACATGGAAAGTAGGTTATATGGTTTCCAATGGCATTGTTCATAGCAGTGCAGTCAGTTCCAGGACTTTTCAGTTCCAGAAAAAAAAGTAGAACATTTTGCATTTTTACTGCACTGGACTGTACTGGGACGCATCAAAACATGTTAAAGGGGTGTTCCAGCCAAAAATGGTGTTTATTAAAAGTCAGCAGCTCCTCTCCCCCCCTCCCCGGCCGGCGTCTCCATCCCGACTATGGGCACCCAGCCGTGACAGCCTTCGGCTTCACGGCCGGGCACCCACTGTGCATGCGCGAGCCGCACTGCGCATGCGCGAGCCGCACTGCGCATGTGCGTGCGGCTCATCGCTGATTGGACAGGCGATCGCATTGGAACCTGTCATGTGTCCCATGCGATCGCCTACAGGGAGGGGCTGGTGTAGGCGATTAAGCTTAATCGCCTAACCAGCCCCTCGGCGGAAGCAGGAAGTGGGACAGGAAGTCCCACTCCTCCTGAAGCCCCCACTCCCCCCCCCCCCCCAAAAAATTACATGCCAAATGTGGCATGTAAGGAGTGGGATAAGTGAAGTTCCATTTTTGGGTGGAACTCCGCTTTAAAATGTGGATGCAGAAACGCATCCGTAGAAGGTCTGGAGTGTATATTTGTTGTGTGAACCAGCCTGACTTGTGCCCGTCTATGCAGCCTGACTTGTGCCCGTCTATGCAGCCTGACTTGCGCGCGTCTATGCAGCCTGACTTGCACCCGTCTATGCAGCCTGACTTGCGCCCGTCTATGCAGCCTGACTTGCGCCCGTCTATGCAGCCTGACTTGCGCCCGTCTATGCAGCCTGACGTGCAGAGGAAGAAAAAGGGATCATCACAGAGCTGGGATTGTCCACTGCAACAGCTTTCATTTGAATTGCCACATACAGTCTCGCACTCCTGACTCGGCTCCTGTGACAGACAGAACACCGGTCCAATGCCTTGTCAGGAGGGGGACTGTATGTGACGGCAGTTCAAAATGAAAGCTGTAACAGTAGGCAATCCCCGCTCTGATCTGGCCAGCTTACCTCCTCCTCCATTCTCTCTTCAGTGCACAAGGAGAGAAATGCGCAAAATCTAAATACAGTAGTACCTGTAGTAGTACAAGAGCTTGAAAAAGGAGCGCGACTGCCTCACCACCGCAGCTCGAACGCTTAGGAAACTCGTTGCACAATATAGCAACTTCACCAGTGCCATCTTGCTGCTGAAACACTCCTACTCCACCTGCCTGGCTCACAAGCCATCTTCACCACCGCCGCCGGCTTCATCACCTTATAGCGGTGAAGGACAGCTCTACAGCGCAGTGCCCAGCAGCCGAAGCACCACAAGTGATGACCACTTTTAAAGAATATGTACAATGCCAGATTTTAACTCCTAAAATGTAAGTTGCCTGTACTCTTTTACTTATTAAAATTGTTTTAACAACATCTGCAATTAAAATTGTTTTAACAACATCTGCACTTAGAGGTGCCTCTTCTCTTGTCTTTTACTCCATTCTCTTTTCCCTTGGGACGATCGGCACCTGTGTTGCTCATTTTCCACCCGCAATATGCGAGTGGGAAATTTGAGGGCTGCAGTGTATGGTTTGCAAGCAGTTTAAATGCCTTTAGAGGTCATCAGTTTGTATTTAAATGTATATGAGGGGTCCCAGAATAATCGCTCTGTCTGCAACATTTGTGGTGCCATATTGTGTGGCACAATCCTTTTACACCCGCGTGCATGGGGGGGGGGGCTCTCTGTTAGGCCTCATTTGGACATGCATTTTGGGGGGGGGGTGTTAAATGTGCACGGATGTGCTGCTTTTTTAGCACCCCCTGTTCGGCAGGTGGCAAGGACACCAAATGCAACCCATTTAGGTAAATGCAAAAGTGCAGCAAATGCCAACCAACCAGCACACATGCATGGGTGCGGCTATTACAGTGTGGAGGCGTCGCATCATATCTTCATCACCTGGCAAACGCCTCTGAAAAGCGATCGGAACATTAATTAATTCCTCTGAGGTGTAGTCATTTCAAAGCAGATCTGATTTTAACCTTCTTTTTTTTTTTTTTTCTGTATTTGCAAGGGGGCTAAAAAGCCCCTTTATGTGATTAGTGTTGAGCAGATAATAGGTTCTCTTTATGAAGACAGAAGTCTCTGAGCTCCTCCTGTTGGCCATCATTGGTTGTAGGGAGGACCAGTAAGCACACCTCACGGAGTGGGGTAGGGGAGGTGTCGCCTATGAGCATTGCAAGGTCATGTGCACACTTGTGGCAGCCCTTTCTACCACACCACACCCCCCCCCCCCCCAAAAAAAAGTGACAGAACCCTTTTAACAGGTTGGTTGACAGGTGACTGGGAGCCATACAAAGCCCACACCACCACGCATGGTTGCAAAGCCAATTGTGACACAGCCCTGTTCGCTTGAATTGACAGGGGATAGCATTTTTTCTGTGGCTGCAAAGCGTTGCAGCAGCAGTCGTATGTACAACCCAATCCAGGCACTACTAAGGGGAGCGGTCAAGGAATGATAAAAATCTTGGCATGGGCCACCTATTTTTTACCACCCATGGACAACCTTGTAAATGGGCCCTAAAAGTGACTGGACAGGTCTATATCTGCCTACATCTCTTTTACATAAGTGCCGGGGAGAGGGCAGCTGTGCAATGCAGAAAATCAGTCAAGGCTGCTACTGCAGGCACGGGCTTGTTTGACTCTGTTTATAGTTTGAATGTATTAGATGTGTCCGATGGGGCCGAGCTTGTTAAAGTAGAACTCCAGTTTTAATTAAACAGAACCTCCAGAAAGCTCCAGAACGCCGGCGGCAGGTACCGGTTGTGTAACATGGTGTCAGCCCCCCACATCTGGATTTCAAGCTCTGTTTTTGCCCCCCAAGATGTTGCACAATTGCCATAAAGTTCTTTATAGCAGCAATTAAGTTTGGCTTTCCTTGTACCCGAGTAATTAAAAAGATGAATCAAAATCTTTGTACCGCTGCCAACTGATGAAATACTTGCAATGTCCTAAAGGGCTAGAAAGCGAGTGTAAATTTATTCTATAGGACCTCTGTCATTTATGGATGCCTCTAATGAGCCAACCCGGCCTTTTAAATGACCGGAGAGCTCCCTTTGTCCTTCTAGGATTTCCTGCTTTCTCCAATTATCCAACTGTTGTATCGCTCCCAATTTATTTGTACCACCTGTAAAGATATGTGTGGCCTTTTGCATCATCTGCTGGGAAGAAACTACAAGTCCCAGCATGTCCTACCCCTCATTATCTATGTTAGTGTTTTTTTTAGGCCTCTTGCACACTACAGCTTAACCACTTCCATACCGCACCAAATTTTAAACACTCCTCTCCTACATGTAAAAATCATCAAAAATTCTTTTTTTTTTTTTTTTTTTTTTTGCCAGAACCCCCACACATTTTATATATAAATTATATATATAATATTATATATATTATATATAATATAATATATATATATATTATATTATATATATATATTATATATATATATATATATATATATATATTATAATTTTTTATTATTTTTTAGCAAACACCCTAGGTAATAAAATGGTGGTCATTGCAACTTTTTATGTCACACAGTCTTTGCCCAGTCATTTTTGAAACGCGTTTTTTTTTTTTTTTTTTGGCAAAACATAATATTTTTTCACAAATTAAAAAACAAAACAAAAAAAAAAAAACAGTAAAATTTAGAGCCGGTTCACACTGGGGGCATTCAATGCAAGGCAAGTCGCTCCGACTTAGAAAAAGGTTCCTGCATGACTTCGGGGGCGGCTCGGGGCGACCTGCATTGACTTCTATACAGAAGTCGGTTTGCTGGTCGCCTCTGAAGTCGTCCTCGGGACGACTTGCAGAGTCGCCCCCGGAGTCGTGCTGCGGGAGTGTGAACGGCTCTTAGCCCAAATTCTTTGTGTAATGTGAAAGATGATGTTACACAGTAAATAGATACCTCACGTGTCACGCTTTAAAATTGCGCTCACTCGTGGTATAACTTCTGTACTTAAAAATCTCCATAGGCGACGCTTTAAATTTTTCTTTTCTTTGGGACACAAGAATTATTGCTCTCGCTCTGATGTTCGCCATGATACTTTCATACATGTGTGGTTTAAAGTGGAGTTCCACTCAAAAAAAAAAAAAATACACAAAAAACGTGAAAAAAAAAAAATCGAAATAATTTTTTTTTTACTTACCAGGAATGGCGGGTTGCTATGCAGAAGTTCCTAATCAGCCTCTTCCCATTACCGTGGCAGGTTTTCTTCCCCGTCCTCCATGCATTGGTTTTCTGGGGAATGGGGCACGCTGCCTTCTGGGAAACTGTGTGTATCCCAGAAAGCAGCCGCCCATTCACAAGTGCTGCGAGACTCGCGTATGCGCAGTAGGAAACGGACAGTGAAGCTGCAAGACTCCACTGCCTGTTTCCCGTTCTTCTTCTTTATGGAGAGATGTGGGGTCTATTAAGACCCCACATTTCTCCATAAAGAGGACCGATGACACACTATTCCCATGATACCTATAGCCATCTCTCCTCCAGGCTGGAAAGCATCAGATCAAAAATAATGATCTGATGCTTTCTGGCTGAAATCTCGGCTTTGTTTATGTCCTGCCCAGACGTCATAATGTCGCACCCGAGATTGCCGGGGAACATCTGTCCCTCGGTTTTCTCTATGACTTCCTTCTGGCGCCAGCAGATTCCTTTTCCGGGTCCCCGATCGCATGGGAGAGCCCGGAGAAGCACCAGAGGGAGGGGTGGAACGTCCCTCCCGGCGCCGGTAAGAACAATCAAGCGGCTGAACTGAAGCTATGAATCATTAATTTTTTTATTTATTTTTTCACAAGAAAGCCCGATGATCATTCTTATGGTGTAATGAATCGCCAGCTGAATTTTTTTTTATCTGGATGATGCCTCTAGCTGCCATCACCACTGAAAGCCCATAACGGCCTGCGGTATGAAAGTGGTTTAAAAAAGCTCAGTACAGTTTTATTTTTTTTCACAAGCTAAAATACAGCCCATTAATTGTAATGTGAACAAGCGGCGTGCATTCTTCAGTTAAAAAAAAATATATATATATAGAACTTTTTTTCGGTCCGTGATTTTACGCCTCATGCGCACAAATGTTCACAAGTGCTCATTTACATATTTGTGCAGAAAAAGAACGCAAGAATAAGTTTGCGTGAAAATGTGCATAACTCCGCACAAATACATACAAAAAAAAAAGGCTGAAAAGTAGATGCTCAAACAGGAGTATCATGTGCAAGAGGTCTTTAGAGTGCTAATAGAAATTTTATTTTCTTCCCCCTAGATTGCCCCAACAGTATAAAGAAAGAAGGGCTGAAAGCAACAATGGTGATAGTGGAGAGGTAAGCACTTGTGTTTGGCCAAATATATTCAGAATACCTCGATCAGGCCTCACTCACAATACCCGTACTGCCTTTGTCTTAAAGTAAAAAACAATGTTGGGGGGAAAAGGTGAAGCCTAACTTCAAGTTAAACAAATATTGTCTACATCTACATTCATGTCTGCTTCTTGATTCTCGATGTGCTTTGTGTTTTTTCTACCAGATCTGTGCAGTAATCCAGTGTAAAGCCTGGTACACACGATCGGATTTACATTGGACAACGTGTAGGACTTTTGTCCGAAGGGCGTTGGCCATGAACATGTCTTGCGTGCACACGGCAAAGAATTGTCGGCTAACAAACACGAAACAACTTGGTTTTTAAGCTCTTTTGCACCACCCTTTGGGCAACTTCTGATAATGTAGTGTTGTGGTTAGCATTGTTCCGAGTATACATGTTTGTACTTTGGATTTTTTCCCGACGGACTTCTGTACACACAATTGGATAATCCGACAACACACATTTTTGTTGTCGGAAAATTTTAAAGCATGCTATCCCATATTTGTTGGCAGAAATTCCTACAACAGTTGTCAGATGGAGCATACAAACGGTCAGATTTTCCGACAACAGCCTGCCATCACACTTCCCGTCGGAAAATCTGATTGTGTGTACCGGGCTTAAGGCCCCTTTCATATTTATACGACTTGTCTCACGATTTTGTACTGCAAAATCGTATGACAAGTCATTCTCCATGATTTTCAATGAACACCATTCATACTGGCACGACTTTAAGTAGTGCCGACTTCAAAGTAGTCCCTGCACTACTTTGGTCCGATTCTGATGCCACTTACACAGGCATTCATTGAAATCGCGGCCGCGAATCGCGGCAAAGTCGTGGTAAAATCGCTCGACTTTGAAGTCGTACAAGTGTGAAAGGGACCTAAGACTTTGCAGGAGCTTCCTGTAATAAAGACCACTCACTGCTGATCTCACTCCTTGTGCAGGGTGACTGGTCTGGTCTCCGCCCCTTACTGTAATTTTCTGCAGACAGGCTGTAGTGGGTGAAGCCTGCAAGGCCCCTCCACCCAGCCCTACATTCTGCACATGCATTGGGTACAGCATAGTGATGAGGTCACGGCTACATTTTACCAGGTAATATCTAGGTAAAAGTATTGTGCAATTGATCGACTTCAGTACAATCCGCTGGCCCATAGATGGATCGAATCGTGACCGTTTCAGCAGGGATCCATCTATGGTGGGCTTGAGGCTGGGTTCACGCTAGTGCTAATTTGCACAGCAAGAAATTGTGATGTGCTCTCTATGGAGCCGGTTCACACATCTCCGCTTTGGCTCTGGTGCATCTTTTGGTCCGTTTCAGGTCTGAATTCAGCCAAAAATTCAGGCTGAAATCAGACCTGAAATGGTGAACGAGGACGCGCAGGACTCCTGCTGTGAGCTGCTGCATGCTCATATGTGAACCCAGCCTAACGGTGTATGTGTTTTTTTTGTTTAGTCCATTCATGTGAAAACCAAATCTAAGCAAAATAAATATATCTATCTCTCTAATGCAGCCATTCATAGCATAGTCACATCAGGTAAACTTGTTACATATGAACTCGGTACATACATACGGATAATAAATTTAACATATTCAACAACTGTTGTATTTATGATTGAGCATTAGTAATTTTTGTTAACAATGAAGCCCTTCGTTTTCAAGAAGCATCGTAAGATTCAGTGGGCTTCGTTGGAACAAAAAGAAAGTAGTACTGAAAAATAAGGGGGTGTTCCAGCCCTTTTTATGTTTGTTAAAAGTCAGAAGCTACAAAAAGTGTAGCTGCTGGCTTTTAATAAACATACACTTACCTTCTCCATGGTTCCAGCGATGCGCCGGCCAGGGCTCCGCTCCTCTCCCCAGGAAGTCCCACTCCTCCTGAAGCCCCCCGCTCCCCCCAAAAAAATTACATGCCAAATGTGGCATGTAAGGGGGTGAGCAGTGGGTTAAGCAGAAGTTCCATTTTTGGGTGGAACTCCGCTTTAAGACATTATGAGATATAGCTTGAGATTTAACATTTTGTACCTGTAATTTTTATTTGATTGCGTCTTCCCTATTCTGACATTATAAAATAACAAGTGTTCAAAGGGTGACGTGTGTACATTCAGTGGTTCTGATTAAGGTTTTGTGCCTACCAGGATTATTCTCCAGTGATAGTTTGCCCTTTGTCACTGTGATTGTTTTGTTTCTAACGTACCTCTTATGAGGCACCTCCTAAGGCCGCGTACACACGATCAGACCGGTCCGATGAAACTGGTCTGCAGACCAGTTTCATCGGACCAATTTGATGGCGTGTACGGCCCATCGGACCGTTGTCCGTCGGACCAAAGTTTAAAACTTGCTTTAAAATCTGTCCGACGGACACCTGTCCGTGGAACAGATTCGATGGTTAGTACGCAAAAGCATAGGTCAAAAAACTGCGCATGCTCAGAATCAAGTCGACGCATGCTTGGAAGCATTGAAGTTTGTTTTCTCCAAAGCGTCTTCCAGGACAGCCCATGAGACCTAGGGCTCCTCCTACCAGGACAGGAAACACGTTAACCCCAACGGATAAAAGGGGGGCGGTCCTCCAGGCCCCATGCCAGTATTAGTGTTTCCTCCTCCGGACGGGGGGTAACATGTTTCAGGAACCTGTCCCCTAGGTCTCATAGGCAGGGGCTCTGAGCGGCCGTTTAAGGGGTAATTTTTACTAACCTCCTTGCCATGCAGTATCTCCGCTGGGGAGGCTGGAGCAGCTGCTGCCTTTTTTCTCTGTGCCTGGGGAGGGCCAGGACCGGGGTGATGTCGGGTCCCTTGCGCTGTTCAGAGCTGCTTGGATGGCCTAATGTGGCGTGGTGAGGCTGATGCTGTCTCCTTTGATGGCTGCCTGGGTTGCTGCACATGGCTTCTCCCCGCACACAGCGTGGCTGACTCGTGCGGGGAAGCAGAAAGCAATCGGCGCTGAAGGGGCGGAGCTTCTGCGCTCCAAGCTGATACACAGAAAGACAGAAAGACCCGGCGGAAGCTTCCGGGTCATGTGACCATCACCAGGCGCCGCGATTCCTGTCTCCAAAACGGCGCGAAAAAGGGTTTAAAATGGTGTTTCTGGTGATTCCTGGTAAAAGCAGCCAGGCTGTCAGTATTACCAGACGGGCGGCATGGACTCTCCTGCAGTACCTTCTCAGGCTGATGCTACCTCAAACACCAGCACCTCTCAGGTAAGCCTTAAAAGGGTCACTGTCTTTTTTGCTATCCTGATGAGGGTTTTAGCCCCCCCCCCCCCAATCATAGGATTTGGTGTTAGGGGACACATTTTCCTTTCTCCTGCACGTGGTGATGGGAGTATTTTGGTGGCTTGTGGTACTTATTGGGGACATTTATTTTTGTCTTACAGGCCAAGACCCAGGACAAATCCCAACCGCAGCCACATAAAAGGAAATGTGCAGTTTGCGGAAATAAACTGAGTGCAAATTGAGTTACTTGGTGCAAATCAGTTTGCCACACATGTATAGATGGTTTAGTCAGAGATGACCGGTGTCCTCTTGTCAGAAAATGCTGTCTTCGGTCCAAGAGGAGCTTAAGTCCACTTTTAGCTCTTTTAGGGACTTAATTGACAAATTGCAGGCTCCCCCACAGGGTTCATCCTCAAAAAGAAAAGCCACAGTTGTTAGCACTCTGCAGGTGGGTGTAGAGAGTGAAGACTCTGAGGCTGAAGCCATATCTACTCGTTCTTCTCCTGGAGAATCAGGGTCAGATATAGAACCCAGGGATAGAGATTCCTCTAGGGGCTCAAGGTTTAAATTGTCTTTGGAAGACGTGGATAGCTTACTAAAGGCCATCTATACAACTCTTGAAATGGAGGAGGAGGAGGTACAATTGTCTAAACATGACCTTATGTACAAAAGTCTGCACAAAAAAAAAACCTAGAGTCTTTCCAGTGCACAGTTCCCTCCTTGATACTATCAAGCTAGAGTGGGAGAATCCTGAGAGAAAACCTTTCTTTTCTGGTAACCTAAAAATAAGGTTTCCATTTGATGAGGATGCAGCGCTGCCGTGGAACAAAGTTCCCAAGTTAGACGCACCTCTTTCAAAGGTTTCAAAAATTCGGACCTTGCGTTTGATAATATGGGTACGCTTAGGGATCCGATGGACAATAAAGGAGATGTCCTTCTTCACAGAGCCTGGGATTCAGCTTTGGGGAATCTTAAGCCGGCTCTAGTCTCCACTTGTGTAGCCAGAAATTTGGAAGAATGGCTAGCGCAAATCCAAACTCTAGGGAGGAGATCAAAAATTGCTAAAAGATCTCCAGACTGTACAGGACTTCCTTCAATCCCTAGGCTGGTTGATAAACAGAGAGAAGTCTTCCCTAGTTCCGGCCCAGAAAGTGAAGTATCTGGGCTATGATATTTGCTCAGTAGACCAAAAAGTTTTTCTCCCAGAGGAGAAGGTCTCCAAGATGGTGCAAGCGGTTTTGTCCTTACAGACCAATCAGTGGGTCTCGTTGAGGGAAGTTTCAAGGACAGTAGGTCTTATGACTTTGTGTTTCCCCGCAGTGCCATGGGCAAGATTCCATCAAAGGCCATTACAGAGGTTTCTTCTGGAAAATTGGGATGGAGACGCGAGGTCCCTGGAGTCTGTCTGGAGTCTGGAGTCCCTGTTCTGTTACCTACCAAGGTAAAAAGAAGCTTGTGGTGGTGGAGGACATACCTTCACCTAACAAGAGGCTTGCCATGGTCCATTCCTGTATCCAAGAGGATCACGACGGACGCAAGTTCCTGGGGATGGGGAGCCCATCTCAGGGACCAAGTCGCTCAGGGAAAATGGTCCTGGAAGGAAGCGAAAGCTTCATCGAACCAGAGGGAACTGCTAGCAGTCCAGAGAGCCCTGCAGGCCTTTCAGTTAGAGATCAAGGGTCACAATCTCCAGATCTTATCCAACAACATTACGACTGTAGCGTACCTCAACAAGCAGGGAGGCACAGGAGTCGGATCCTTCAACAGATTGCCCAGGGAATTTTCTCATGGGCAGAGAGAAAATCTGGTCTCAATTTCAGCAGTACATCTGAAGGGGACGCAAAATGGTTTGGCAGACTATCTCAGTCGCCACAAGGTGGAGCGAGACAATTGGTCGCTTCATCCAGAGGTATTCGCAGAGATTACCAACAAATGGGGTTGGCCCGAAGTAGATCTATTTGCAAATCGGCACAATTGCAAGATGGAGGGGTTCTTTTCCCTAAACCCAGAAGATCAATCACTGGGGATAGATGCTCTGGCGAATCCGTGGCCATTCAACCTCTGTTACGCCTTTCCACCGACCCGGGTTTTTCCAGAAGTACTCCGGAAGTTTCTTTCAGAAGAAACAGACTTCATTATGATCGCCCCCTTCTGGCCCAGGAGGCCATGGTTTTCCCTGCTGCAGACTCTGGTCTCGAGGCCTCCACTGAGACTTCAGAAGAGAGAGGACTTATTGTCGCAGGGTCCAGTGTCGCACCCACAGGTGGTTTTCTTAAGCTTGACGGCTTGGTATCTGAAGAAAAGATACTGAAGGCTCAGGGGTTTTCTGACAAAGTGATCAAAACTTTGGTGAATTGCAGAAAACCAGTCACTACAGCCATATATTCCAAGGTCTGGAAAAAATGTAGTTCATGGTTGTCTGAGAACCAAAGATCAACACATGATATTCCTTCTATTTTGGATTTTTTTCAAGAGGGTTTCGACAAGGGTCTTTCAGTTAGTACCTTAAAGGTACAGGTGGCAGCTATCGGTGTTTTTCCTCCAGGTTTCTCTTTTGGAAAATCCTACGGTAGCAAGATTTTTTAAATCCATTTCTAGGGCCAGGCCAGTAGTGGTAAGAAGTTGTCCAGCTTGGGACCTGTCCCTGGTGCTTCAAACGCTGGTTGAGTCCCCTTTTGAGCCCTTAGAGCAGGGGTGGCAAACTCAAATTCATCGGGGGCCGCATCAGCAGTTTGGTTGCGCTCAAAGGGCCGGTTGTATCTGCACTCCACCATAGTGTTCAGTCTGAGCAGTCTCCAAGTTTTCTTGCGCTGCATATGGACGCAGCGCAGGGTTCAGGAGTGCGAAGCACATTATTTCTAATATTACATTGTAATATAAAATGAAATCATTCGACTCACCATAATGCAGAATCAGTGGAAGCCCGGAGTCCCCCCTTTACATCAGGCGTCCCAACCAGCCAAGTCCCCCCTTTACATCAGGCGTCCCCACCAGCCGAGTCCCCCCTTTACATCAGGAGTACATCAGGAGTCCCCACCAGCCGAGTCCCCCCTTTACATCAGGCGTCCCCACCAGCCAAGTCCCCCCTTTACATCAGGAGTCCCCACCAGCCGAGTCCCCCCTTTACATCAGGAGTACATCAGGAGTCCCCACCAGCCGAGTCCCCCCCTTTACATCAGGCGTCCCCACCAGCCAAGTCCCCCCTTTACATCAGGAGCCCCCCAGCCGAGTCCCCCCCTTTACATCAGAGTACATCAGGAGTCCCCCCTTTACATCACAGGAGTCCCCCCTTTACATCAGGAGTCCCCCCTTTACATCAGGAGTCCCCCCTTTACATCAGGAGTCTCCACCAACCGAGTCCCCCCCTTACATCAGGCATCCCCACCAGCCGAGTCCCTCCCTTACATTAGGAGTCCCCCCCTTACATTAGGAGTCCCCCCCCTACATTAGGAGTCCCCCCTTACATTAGGAGTCCCCCCGTACATTAGGAGTCCCCACCAGCCGAGTCCCCCCCTTACATTAGGAGTCCCCCCTTACATTAGGAGTCCCCCACCACCGAGCCGATGTCCCCCCCTTACATTAGGAGTCCCCCACCAGCCGAGTCCCCCCCTTACATTAGGATTCCCCACCAGCCGAGTCCCCCCCTTACATTAGGATTCCCCCAGCCGAGTCCCCCCCTTACATTAGGATTCCCCCCTTACATCAGCCGAGTCCCCCACCAGCCGAGTCCCCCCTTACATCAGGCTTTCCCCCACCAGCATAGACTCTCTCCGGTCTTCAAGAAAATGGCGGCCGGCTGAGACATTGTCTCTGCCCGGCCGCGGACCTCTAGCGGTGGCGACGGCGCTCTTCAAGAAAATGGCGGCCGGCGGAGACATTGTCTCTGCCTGGCCGTCTAGCAATGTAAAAAAAAAAAAAATCGCATGAGAGAGATCCCCCTGCTGACGGGGGCCGCCGCGCGGGCCACATCACAAGGCCTGGCGGGCCGGATTTGGCCCGCGGGCCTTGTGTTTGCCACCCCTGCCTTAGAGGATATTTCTGTTAAATTACTTACTTTAAAAAAACATTTTTTTTTAGTAGCAGATACCTCCGCTCGTAGGGTTAGCGAGTTACAGGCTTTATCAGTAAGGGAACCATTTCTCACAATTTTTGAGGATCGTTTTGTGTTAAAAACAGATCCAGGATTTTTACCTAAAGTGGCTAGTACATTCCACAGATCACAGGATATTATACTGCCATCCTTTTGTAGTTCACCTCAGGGTGACCAGGAGAAGAAATTTAGTTATTTAGATGTGAGAAGATCTCTTCTCGTCTATTTGGAGGTCACCAGGACCTTCAGGAAGACGGACGCCTTATTTGTCTTTTTTTTCAGGCACCCACAAGGGTAAGAGTGCATCTAAAGCCACTTTGGCTAGATGGATTAAGCAGGCCATCTCAGAGGCTTATAGAATTAGAGAAGTTCCTACACCTTTTATTACGGCGCATTCAACGAGAGCTTTGTCTACGACTTGGGCTGAGAGGGCTGGTGCTTCACCGGATCAAATCTGCAAAGCTGCCACATGGTCCAGTTATTCGACCTTCATCAAGCATTACCGCCTGGATCTGCTATCTGCTCAAGAACAGGCGTTTGGTCGAAAGGTCCTTCAGGCAGTTGTCCCACCCTAGACTGGTAAGTTCTGTCTCATCGTCTCATGAGCTGTCCTGAAAGACGCTTGGGAGAAAAGATTAGTTAGGCTTACCGGTAACTCCTTTTCTGAGAGTCTTCCAGGACAGCCGGATTCCCACCCGGTTTTATATGGAAGTTATGTGTTCTATGCATATGTTTTTCAGGGAAGTCCTACGGTTCTCGAGAAGACTGGCATGGGGCCTGAAGGACCGCCCTTTTATCCGGTGGGGGTTAACGTGTTTCCTGTCCTGGTAGGAGGAGCCCTAGGTCTCATGGGCTGTCCGGGAAGACTCTCAGAAAAGGAGTTACGGTAAGCCCTAACTCATCTTTTTTTCAGCACGTCGTTGTGTTCTACGTCACCCGCGTTCTGGTCTGATCGGATTTTTGGTCCGATGGTGTGTACACACATCAGACCATCAGACCACTTCAGCCTGGTCCGATGAAAACGGTCCGTCGGACTAGGACGTCTCCTAAAGAGGATTCAGACGCGGGATCGGAGTGCCGCCAGTGCAGAGCTTGCTCAGGAATGGCAGCAGGTAGGTGTGAGCGCATCTGCACGCACAGTGAGGCGAAGACTTTTGGAAGATGGCCTGGTGTCAAGAAGGGCAGCAAAGAAGCCACTTCTCTCCAAAAAAAACATCAGGGACAGATTGATCTTCTGCAGAAAATGGAATG
The DNA here is from genome assembly GCA_029574335.1 of Rana kukunoris. NCBI lineage: Eukaryota > Metazoa > Chordata > Amphibia > Anura > Ranidae > Rana > Rana kukunoris. The sequence goes on from CM056059.1 coordinate 169,199,670, forward strand.
GACTGGGGCAAAGTCATATTCTCAGAGGAAGCCTCTCTCCGATTGTTTGGGGCATCAGGAAAAAGGCTTGTTCGGAGAAGAAAAGGTGAGCGCTACCATCAGTCCTGCGTCATGCCAACAGTAAAGCATCCTGAGACCATTCATGTGTGGGGTTGCTTCTCATCCAAGGGAGTGGGCTTACTCACAATTTTGCCTAAAAACACAGCCATGAATAAAGGTACCAAAACACCCTCCAACAGCAACTTCTTCCAACAACAGTTTGGTGAAGAACAATGCATTTTCCAGCACGATGGAGCACCGTGCCATAAGGCAAAAGTGATAACCAAGTGGCTCGGGGACCAAAACGTTCACACATTTTTGGTCCATGGCCTGGAAACTCCCCAGATCTTAATCCCATTGAGAACTTGTGGTCAATCCTCAAGAGGCGGGAGGACAAACAAAAACCCACTAATTCTGACAAACTCCAAGAAGTGATTATGAAAGAATGGGTTGCTATCAGTCAGGAATTGGCCCAGAAATTGATTGAGAGATGCATGAATTCGAATTGCAGAGGTCCTGAAAAAAAGGACCAACACTGCAAATACTGACTCTTTGCATAAATGTCATGTAATTGTCGATAAAAGCCTTTGAAACGTATGAAGTGTGTGTAATTATATTTCACTACATCACAGAAACAACTGAAACAAAGATCTAAACGCAGTTTAGCAGCAAACTTTGTGAAAACTAATATTTGTGTGATTCTCAAAACTTTTGGCCACAACTGTATACTGTCTGTGCATCATTTCGGCTGCTAGGCCATGTGAGAGGGGTCTATCCGAGTGAGCAATACCCACTCAGGAGTGAGTGGTGAACATTGGAACTTTGAATACTTTTTGTGCTTTCTGTACTGCGTACCTGAACCTTCCCCTTCTCTCTATACTCTCTGCTTCCTTACAAAGTTTATGCATCATAAATAAAGCCTAACAGCTGAAGGTTTTACATCTTGTGTGGACAATACAATTTTCTACAGACTTGCTCACATGGACAACGAACTTAGAGGTAACGTGTAAAACTCAAATCTAAACCAGGAGCTCCTCAGGGGGTAGTGCTCTATCTATCTATATATAAAAAAAAATATTCCAACTTGCTTGTTATATGAAACCGCTTTAAAGAGAAATTTGTCAACTGTGTCCATTCACACATAGGAGTTTTTGGAGGCAGAAAAAAAGACAGCCAGTGCGCTTAGGAACCTAGGTGTTACGGCAGCAAAAAGGCTTGATGCGCCTAAATGCACGTTTAGTGCTTGAGCATTTAATTTCAATTACTACAATAAAATTGTTTTTCTGAAATAAAGGCCTAAGTGCTTGAAGCACCTAAATGCGTTACATGCAGGGTTTTTTCTGCCAAAATGCTGCTGCTGGGAGAAAAGAAGTCTAGAAGAGTTAAGAAAACATTTTGTATGTGAGGCCTTACTTGGATGTTCTTGCCTGTCTTGAAGAAATGTATCCCTGTACTATAAGGCTCGGTTCACATGTATGAGAATCGTATTAGTTTTGATTTGCATAACATGTGAGTCAGACCTGCTTTCAATGCCAATGGTGGTAAAGAGAGTCCCGGAGCTAAAAGGGAACCAGTAAGAGGAGGGACGGCATGAGAGGGGTGGACCACTGGGGAACTTGGTGTAGTCAGGGGGTGGCCGTTTTAAGGCAGGGTAGGAAGAGAGGTGCCACTTTAAGGGGAGGGGAGGTTAGCCTGGAATAGGAGGGGCTGGCCACTATACTCGGTGAGAGAGAAGATCTGGAAGGGGAGTATGTGGAGATCTTCGCATTGCTACCCCTGGAGAAGTTCAATCTAGACAGATTGAAGCCGGAGGAAGGTAGGAAGGAGGACGAGGAGAAGCGGTGTTATCGATTGCTTCCTCGCACATTTACCAATTGGCTGCACGCCTTTTCGATTCTGGCATGCATGGTCGGGGAAAAACACCCTGAGCATTGCTCGGGTTTGTTCATTTACCAGGAGTCTATTTTGTGAGGCTCAGTGTACGTACGGGGGCACGGTGTGGCTGCGTTACGATGAGCAGTTCAGGCAGAGGATGGCCACGAGACCGACGCTTCGCTGGGATCACAAGGACATCGTGTTGTGGACAAAGATTATGACGGCGGCGAGGGTTTCGGGTCAGTTTTTTTCAGGGGGGGGTCGGAGGTGCCTCGGCCTCGGGACAGCCGACCGAAAAGCGTCGGGGCTATTGCTGACAATTTGAAGTCCGCCTTCTTGCATCCTTCAGTGGTGGCTGACAAGCTCGCTAAGGAGGTGCAATTGGGGCGGATGGCCGGGCCTTTTCCGGCGGTTCCTCTGAAGGACTTGGTTTCTCCTTTGGGAGTAATCCCTAAGAAGGAGCCGCTCAAGTTTCGCCTGATCCATCACCTTTCCTTCTTGAAAGGAGGTTGGGTGAATGAAGCTATTGCTCCGGAGGAGTGTTTGGTTTTGTACACTTCTTTCGACGCAGCGGTGTCGTGGGTACGAAAGTGCGGACAAGGAGTGCTCATGGCAAAAGGCGGATGTGGAATCGGCCTTTCGACTGCTCCTGGTTCACCCGGACAGCTTTCGTTTTCTGGGCTGCACCTGGGATGGAGCATACTATGTGGATCGTTGTTTGCCCATGGGTTGTTCCATCTCTTGTGCCTTGTTCGAAACTTTCAGTTCCTTTTTGGAGTGGACAGTGCGGGATTCGTCGGGGCTCAGTTCCATTGTCCATTAACTGGACGACTTCTTGTGTGTGGGCCCTGCAAAGTCGAATGCTTGCTCGGTGCTCTTAGGGACGTTGCAGTATGTGGCGGAGCGTTTCGGGGTCCCTAGGGCCCTACGTCGTCCATTGTCTTTTTGGGATTGAGCTAGACTCCGTACGGATGGAGTGTAGGTTACCAGTTGACAAATTGGAGGGGCTGAAGGCGGAGTTGCGAGGTGTTATTGGGTTGCGCACGATTCAGCTACGCAAAACTGTAGTCCCTGTTAGGGAAGTTGAATTTTGCGTGCAGGATAATTCCTATGGGCCGGGTTTTCTGCCGCAGACTGTCGGCAGCGACGGCTGGGGTGCGAGCTCCGATTAATTTTGTGACTCTGAAGGGTGAACACAGGAGAGGATTTGAGAGTGTGTGGCACAAATTCTTGGAGTCCTTCAACGGGAGGGCGTTGTGGATGTTGCCAGTAGAAGAAATGGCCATAGAAGAAGTACTGGCAATCTTGCCAGTAGAAGAAATGGTCATAGAAGAAGTACTGGCAATCTTGCCAGTAGAAGAAATGGAAGCCATAGGCTCATCATGTGACAGGAAGATCCTCTGCTGGTCTATAAATGGCTGCCACTGTCTGATCCAAATTGCTGGATTGTCGTCAGCCTTCCTGAGTTCCTGAGTCTCTGTATTATTACTGTTTGGATTTCCTGTTGTGACCCGGCTTGTTCCTGACCTGTCTGATCCGATCGCCTGGTTGACCCCCTGGCTTGCTTTACTGACTTGTTACCTTCTCCAGCACCTGATCACGGCTTGTTTCACGGACTTCGCTTCAGTTATCTGTTCCTGCCTGTTTTCCAACACCAGATCTTAGCTTGTCTCCATTCCTGCAAACCTGCATCTCCTGCCTGGATCCACAGTGTTTTGATCCCCAGCCGGCTTCCACTGTTGCTCCTTGTGCACACCTTGCCAAGTATTACCAAGGACTTCTAGAGACTGCAGCCCAGCGGGTGTTTACTGTATTCTCCAGCATTCTTCAGACACTCACCAGCTCTCCTCTTCTGGATCTTTTGGCAACCTGTGCTTCTCTGGGCACTACACCCTCTGTACCCAACCTCAGGGGTGTACTGCACTTAGCCGCAAGGGGAGCCCTCTCGGCATTTCGGCCTCCAACCAGGTACGTCACAGTACAATCCAGCCATGACTGAGGCCGACAGAGGTGCTCCCCTGCTCGAGATGATGTGCCAACAAGTCACCACCCTTACACAAGCCATCCAGAAACTCCAGGATGGTTACGTTTATTTGAAAGATCGGCTGCAGCATTTGCCTATCGCTCCAGCCTTGGTGGACTCCAGCTCATCTTCCACTAACACAGCATCAGCTTCCCTGCCTCAAGAATCTGCCAACCCGACCCATACAGTGATGATGCCTTCTCCTGAACCACGGGTACCAACACCCGAACGATTCTTCGGTGACCGAAATAAGTTTCGGGCTTTTAAAAATGCGTGCCTGCTGTACCTGGCCCTCCAGCCTAGAACTTTTTCCTCAGAGTTTGTGAAAGTAGGATTCATAATTTCCCTACTATCCGAGGAACCCCAAGCTTGGGCTCATAACCTACTAGAACAAAAGAGCCCGGCCTTGAACACTATGGACACTTTTTTTGAGGCTATGACTCTTTTGTATGATGACCCCCAGCGTATGGCCTCCGCTGAATCTGCCTTAGTCGCCTTACGGCAAGGAGAACGCCCAGTGGAGGACTATACAGCGGAATTCCGCAGATGGTCCACTGATACTAGCTGGAATGAAGCAGCACTCAGGTTTCAATATCGCCAAGGACTATCTGAGACCCTTAAAGACGAACTAGCCCGAGTTGCTGTTCCAGGCACTCTTGATGAACTTGTCCACCTAGCCATTCTGCTTGACAGGCGCCTGCGGGAGCGGCGGTCAGAACGCGCTCAAACCTTCCAGCCTACCAAGAGGCCACCCAGGTCTCCACCTGCTGTTGAACCCACGCCTGCCTGTTCTGCAGGTCTCCAAAGAGATTCAAAGCAAGCTGGCCTGGTCCGTTCTCCCCTTACCTTTGATGAGAGACAACGCCGTCGGCGGGCCTATCTCTGCCTGTACTGCGGAGGGGCTGGACATTTTTTACGCAGCTGCCCCATAAGACCCAGTAAAGCCTACCCACCAAGTTCCACTTATCTGCAAGTCTCTGTATCCTCCCATTCTTACCTCGCTTATTCCATCTCCTTTCAAGTGGCAGGAAGGGAGGTTCGACTGCTCCTCCCCCCTAGCTAGAGACTGCTCAGTCAGTCAGTCAGTGACAGTGGGAGAGTAGGACGCTCCGGCCTCCCGCACGAGTCGCTCTCCGCCAGGAGGACCAGTCAGCCAGACAGTCAGGCAGGCTCCCTCCACCCCTCCAGGGACTCATTAGGCTTCCCCTGACTTGCTTGATCCCCGCTGGCTCCCTCCTTCATCCCTTCGCCAGGGAGCCAAGCAGGTAAGCCACACACAGCTGTCCTTTTCAGGACAAGCTGAGGCAGCTTTTCCAACCCCCCCACAGCTCTCCCTCTTTCATCCGTACCCCCATATACTACCCCCCCCCCCCACTCAGTGCTACCCCCCCAGTGCTATCCCCGCAATTCCACGCCATTCGGGCGTTTTTTTACACTTCCGCGCGCCGGCCTGTGAGGATTCGCGGCAGCCGCGATTTAGGAAAGGCCGCGGCTTCACCTGCGGCCTAGCGGCGCACCGCTCCTCACGCCCGGCAATCGGCAGCAAAATCACCTCAACGGCCCAGAAAGCCTCCTCCTACCCCAGCAAACCCCCCCCTCTCCTCCCAGCTATTCTTCCGGCCCCCCAGGCAGCACCGATCCACTTAATTAGGTGGACCCCAGCCTGGATCCTGCTGCCTGGTCGGCGGCCATCTTGGTACACCCAGCCCCAATCCCCTTTCCTTTACACTATTAGGACTTGATCCAGGGTTCGCCGATCGCCTCTTAAGGGGTCAGGAAGGAATTTTTTTCCCCGCCGTAGCACATTGGCATTGCAAGGCCAGGTTTTTTTGCCTTCCTCTGGACCAAGCCTGGGTGGAGGATTCAGTCACTTCTTGAAAATCCTCCACTCCCCCCCCCCCCCCCCGGTATATGGCGACCATGGTCAATCTGCAATACACGGCAGAGACCATTTGGGACTTGAAGCAATATGCCGCATTTTTACCAGCCATTTCCAAAAAAAAAACTAAAAATTCTGCGCCTTTTGAGAAACGATCGGAGATCGACTATCAAACATCACAGCCGCCTACCCCAGCCTAAGCACATATCATGTGCGTTGATCAACACCAGATCGGCAGTAAAACATCGATTAGAAATCCATGATTTCATTCTACAATACGATTTAGACTGCCTCTTTATTACAGAGAGCTGGCTCACAGCCGACTGTAACACCATTTTAGGAGAAATGGTGCCAGAAACCTACCGTATTTATAACGGAAAACAGACTAGGGCAAAGAGGAGGAGGCCTGGCGGTGATCCACAAGTCCCATCTTACGATCATTAAACCAGTCCTTCAAAACCCTCTTCCATTCATGGAAACCCTTACGCTGAAGCTGGAAATAAACTCCCAGGAGACCGTACAGATTTTGCTCTGCTATAGACCACCCGGCCCAAAATCGCAGCTTTTACTATCATTGACGGACTTCATCTCTACCTATACCCTTAACAGCAAACACCTTTTGCTGCTCGGGGATTTTAATCTTTGGGCCAATTCATCACAAGACCCCATTGCCGACGCCTGCATTGAACATCTAGGAGGATTAGGGCTACAGCAATTAGTATGTGGGCCCACACATACTTCAGGTCACACACCCTCGATCTTATTTTCAGGCAAAATCTGGAAATAAAAATCTTGGAAAAGGAACTATTGCCATGGACAGACCACCATGCAATTAAATTCATTATTTCCGATTTCCCTCCCTTAACAAAAACATCAAAACCAGTGACAACACACTGGACTAGATGTCAGAAGAAGCTCCATTCGGAACTCTTCAAAACCACGTTAAGGAATAAAATAAAAACAATTCAGCCGAACCAAACGGCTGTAGAAACACTGGATGCCATAAACACAGCCCTATTACAGTCAGCTGACTTAATAGCGCCGAAACATAAAACCTGCATCCGAAAAAATACCTCCAGCTGGTTCAACAACCAATTGGCGTTATTAAAACAAGAGCGTAGAAGGGCGGAAGCCGCCTGGAAGAGAAGCTCTTCAGAGGCGAACCTCTCCATCTACAAGGCATCAACCAGGAAATACCACAAAGAAATTTTCAAAGCCAAGAAAAAATTATTTTTCCGAGGCTATCAACAGCGCCCTAAATCGCCCCCGCGAGCTCTTCAGATTGGTCAATCAGACCATGAATCCAAGATGTCTAGAAGCCCCCAACTCTGACACCCAAGAATTTTGCGATGAATTGTCGGATTACTTCATTAATAAAATTGAGGCAATCCGGGAAAGCATTCAGCAGACCTAAACCCCCCCCAATCCCTCCCGTAATCTTTCACACAGCACCATCAATATTTCGCCACAATCAGGTAAGTTCACCCTGGAACCCATTACTATACAGGCCACAAAGATTATCATTGATTCTTTGCGTAACGGCACAGCGCCAAATGATATCATCCCCACTAAACTGCTGAAGGAATGCGCCGACATCCTGGCACCCTCCGATCACGCAGCTTATAAATCAATCCTTCAAGGAAGGCATAGTGCCCTCCCAGTTGAAAGAGGGCATAATTCAACCCATTCTGAAAAAACATACCCTTGACCCCAAGGACCCAACTCACCGCCGTCCCATAACAGGCCTAAATGTCCTCTCAAAGGTAATGGAGAAAGTAGTGGTACAACAGCTGCAACAGCATCTAGATACCCACAACCTACTAGATCCATACCAATCTGGCTTCCGTCCTGGACACGGGACGGAAACAGCACTGCTCAAAATATGGGACGACGCCCTCGAGGCCGCAGACGAAGGCGAATCCTGTCTCCTGGTCCTGTTGGACCTAAGCGCAGCCTTCGACACTGTAGACCATAAGCTATTACTGACTCGACTAGTTGAAGTAGCCAGAGTCGCAGAAAGCGACTTATCTTGGTTCTCCTCTTTTTTGGAAAACCGATCGCAAACTGTGAAGTTGGGATCTTTCACTTCCGAGAAACGCACAGTATCGTGTGGAGTCCCCCAAGGATCGCCTCTGTCGCCGGTGTTATTCAACATCTATCTTCGTCCCCTTTTTGAAATAATTAGCAGCCAAAAACTGCTTTATCACTCATATGCAGACGATACGCAACTGTATTTCCGCATATGCAATAAAAAGGATCATCACCTCAATCTAGAGACATGCCTCTCTTTGATAGAGAACTGGATGACAAAGAGTTACCTAAAACTCAACGGAGCAAAAACAGAACTTCTACTGTTTCACGCCAAGCGCACGAATCACCCGGGGACAACTTGGATACCCCCGCCCATTTTGGGCAAAATCATCACCCCTAGCACCAAAGTCAAAAGTCTTGGGGTCATCTTTGACTCCTACATGGCAATGGATGCACAAATAGGGTCTGTAGTCAGCGGATCTCACCATCTGCTACGCCTACTACGCAGACTTACTCCTTTCATCCCCAAAGAAGACGTACCAGTCGTGGTGGGGGAGCAATTGTGAATTCAAGATTAGACTATGCAAATGCTCTTTACCTCGGACTCCCCAAGTACCAAATCGCTCGTCTTCAAGTCGTGCAAAATACGGCCGCTAGACTTGTGACTGGAAAAAAACCATGGGAATCAATCTCACCTTCTCTGAGATCCCTTCACTGGTTGCCAGTAAAAGACAGAATTGTTTTTAAAACTCTCTGCCTAACGCATAGATGTATTCATGGGAATGCCCCCCATTATCTATGTGAAAAAATAAAAGGCTCACAATCCCAATCGCGTTCTGCGATCCACCAATCAAAATCTGCTCCAGATTCCGAAAGCCAACTTTAAGTCCAAAGGAGAAAGAAGATTCGCGCTCCAAGGTCCCAGACTATGGAACGCTTTACCGACCAGTATTCGGTTGGAGGAGAACCACCTAGCATTCAGGAGAAAGATCAAGACTCATCTCTTTTGATTTCAAAAGAGAAAGGAACAACAAGCGCCCAGAGGCGATTAAATTTGCATGTGTTGCGCTATACAAGTTTTTCATTCATTCATTCATTCAGCATGGCCGATGTAGAGTTCCATCTGGTGGGCATGTCACAGATTAGGCAGATCTTGGGCAGGTTGTATTCCATTTGGAGGTCTGTCAGCCGAGCACTGGCATTATATGACCTCCAGAAATGCACACAGACTTTCCTGGCCTGCTTCAGGACATCCTGTAAGCCCGGGTACCTGCCCAAGAACCGCTGCACCACCAAATTCAGTACATGAGCAAAATAGGGCATATAGGTCAGTTTTCCCTGTCGCAGGGCAGAGAGGAGGTTGGTGCCATTGTCACTAACCACAGTTCCAGGCTTAAGCTGGCGTGGCGTCAACCACCTCTGAGCCTGCCCCTGCAGAGCTGACAGAACCTCGGCCCCAGTGTGGCTCCTGTCTCCCAAGCACACCAGCTCTAGCACCGCATGGCATCTCTTTGCCTGCATTCCTGTGTAGCCCCTTGTATGCCTATGGAGCACGGCTGGTTCCGAGGAGACATCAGCACAGGAAGAGGCCACAGAGGAAGAAAAAGAAGAGGGGGTGGAGGACAGAGGTGTGTCACAACCAGTAGTAGTGTTTTGGAGGTGTGGTGGCGGAACAACCTCCAACACTACTGTACCTTGCCCTGCGTCCTTTCCAGCTGCCAGCAGAGTCACCCAATGCGCTGTGAAAGAGATTTAACGTCCCTGTCCATGCCTGCTGGACCATGAGTCAGCGGTAAGATGCACCTTACCACTGACTGCCCTGTCCAGCGAGGCATGGACATTGCCTTCCACATGCAGGTAGAGAGCCGGAAGGGGGCAGAATCTACCAACTGAAAAGGTAGCAGTTGAAGTTCTAGCAATTTTGCTAAGCTAGCATTCAACCGCTGGGCATGTGGATGACTGGAAGAGTACTTCCTTCGGTGCTGCAGCAGCTGGGGCAGGGAAATTTGTCTGGTACTCTCAGTAGATTGCCTGCATGTACTACTAGGTTGTGACAAACATAATTCTACACCTTCAGTCCTATCAGTGCAGGCTTCAGAGAAGACTGAGGGTCTAGTGGGGTTGGAGATCCCAGCTGATGAGGGGCAAGGGGAGGTCCGCTTTGTTCTTTGGTGTGGGTCTTTTAGGTATGCTTGCCAACGAACTGCATGGCAGGTCGACATATGTCTGGTCAAGCATGTGGTGCCCAAGCGGGTGATGTTTTGGCCACGCGAGATACGCTTGAGACATATGTTGCAAATAGCAACGGTTCGATCTGATGCACATGTCTCAAAAAAGGCCCAAACCAAAGAACTTTTGAAGTAACGTTGAGACACAGCAGCGCCCTGCACAGGCGTAGCTCTGCGATGTAATGCAATTGGTGTGCTGCCCTTAAGCTGGCCCCTGGAGGGCATCTTGCCTCTTTGGAAATGTGCCTGTGCCTCGTCCTCCTCCTCCTCTTCCTCCTCCTCTCTCCTATCAGGCACCCACGTAGAGTCAGTGACCTCATCATCCCCTCCCTCCTCATCACTGTCAAAACCCTGGCAGTATGCTGCAGCTGGGGGAACATGACTGCCAGATTGCTGTCCCTCTCGGTCACCCCCTCTCTCTGGGCTCACATTAATACCTTCCTCTATCTGTGTTCCATCATCGGAGCCTTCAAAACGCTGCGCATCTTCATGCAGCATGTACCCAACACTGTGTTGAAACAGTTCGGGGGATTCCTCAGGAGGACATGGTGGGACTAGGGAAGGATTGTGTGATGCCATTGTGCAGAGGAAGAGGACGCCTTGGCAGCTGCTTTGCCAGACAAACTAAGCTCAGCCTGGGTGAAAGAGGATGAGGACAGCTTGGTCATCCACTAATTTCTCTGCATGTTGAGGCTCAACACGGCCAGCTCTCGAAAAGAAGGACGAGCGTGTCAAATGACCACGTGCTGAAGAGGATGCACCGTGTCCACCACCAGCGTTGCCTCTAGAACAGTGGTTCTCAACCTATCTAGTGCCGTGACACCTTGATAACATTTCTCAAGTTGTGGGGACCCCCAACGGTAAAATTATTTTCCTATCGTGGATTTTTGGCACCCAAGGCAAGACAATTAAATTGCGCCCCTAACCCACGGACATTTAGCGCTCCTGAGTTCCTTCCACTCGTTCAATTATTAAAACTCCTTATAGTACATTTTAGGATGTATCACTCTCTCTCTTTGTTCTCCTTTCTTTCCCTTTTATGTCTCTCTATCCTCATTTCTTGTTTGTTATCCCATCCCTCTCGCGATGTCTTTTTTGTTCTTTCGCTTATTCCTTCTCTCCCTTTTTCTTTGTTCCTCCCCCTCTTTTCCTCTTCCTTTCATGTATTCTCTATTTTTATTCCTTCTCTTACTCCCTGGTGGGGAGTTGGGATCAGTGGCATTGCTGGCAGGGAGTTGGGATCAGTGGCATTGCTGGCAGGGAGTTGGGATCAGTGGCAGTGCTGGCGGGGAGTTGGGATCAGTGGCAGTGCTGGAGAGGGAGTTGGGATCAGTGGCAGTGCTGGCGGGGAGTTGGGATCAGTGGCAGTGCTGGCGGGGAGTTGGGATCAGTGGCAGTGCTGTAGAGGGAGTTGGGATCAGTGGCAGTGCTGGCAGGGAGTTGGGATCAGTGGCAGTGCTGGCGGGGAGTTGGGATCAGTGGCAGTGCTGGCGGGGAGTTGGGATCAGTGGCAGTGCTGGCAGGGAGTTGGGAGCAGTGGCAGTGCTGGTGGGAGAGTTGGGATCAGTGGCAGTGCTGGCGGGGAGTTGGGATCAGTGGCAGTGCTGGCAGGGAGTTGGGATCAGTGGCAGTTCTGGCAGGAGTTGGGATCAGCCAACTTAGGTGCTCTTGATCAAGGTCATCTGTTGATCTGAGAACTGTAGTGGGGACTTTTAAAGGCAGCTCTAATCACAGGTAGTGTTACTCACTGTGTCTCCGACTTTGTGGTTTCATTGTAGCAGTGACACCTATGCTGAAATCAACATATAGGGTCTCCTCCAGCTCCTCCCACTTCACATTCCTCACCAGTCAGCTGACCTCTAGTCCCTGCCCCCCAGCTATGCTGTGAACTGAGTGGGCGGGTGTGAAGAGGCTGAGTGGGCGGCCGCAGGCTTCAGGAACAGTCCAGGTTTTGGGGACCCCTGGCAAATCCTCATTTGACCCCCAGGTTGAGAACCACTGCTCTAGATGCAGAGCCTGCTTGCCCTCGTGACTCTCTGCCTCTCTGTGTTGTCCTTCCAGACATTTTAATGGCCTGCACAGGACAAAATCAGTACACACACCTCGTACCTTTAGGTACGAACTGGAGAGGACAAGTGCAGTAAACTCCAAGTAGGTTTAAGTGAAAACTATACAGCACAAGTGCAGTAACACCAACTACGTTTAGGTGCTAATAAACAGCACAAGTGCAGTAACACAAAGGATGTTTAGGTGCAACTGAACAGCACAAGTGCAGTAACAAAAAATACGTTTAGGTGCTAATAAACAGCACAAGTGCAGTAACACCAACTACGTTTAGGTGCAAATAAACAGCAGAAGTGCAGTAACAAAAAGTATGTTTAGGTGCTAATAAACACAGCAGAAGTGCAGTAACACAAAGGACGTTTAGGTGCAACGGAACAGCACAAGTGCAGTAACACCAAGTACGTTTAGGTGCTAATAAACAGCACAAGTACAGTAACACAAAGGACATTTAGGTGCTATTAAACAGCACACGTGCAGTAACAGCAACTGAGTTTAGGTGCTATTAAACAGCACATGTGCAGTAACAGCAACTGCGTTTAGGTGCTATTAAACAGCACACGTGCAGTAACAGCAACTGTGCTTAGGTGCTATTAAACAGCACACATGCAGTAACAGCAAGTACGTTTAGGTGCTATTAAACAGTACACGTGCAGTAACAGCAAGTACGTTTAGGTGCTATTAAACAGCACACGTGCAGTAACAGTAACTGCGTTTAGGTGCTATTAAACAGCACACGTGCAGTAACAGCAAGTTCTGTACGTTTAGGTGCTATTAAACAGCACACGTGCAGTAACAGCAACTGTGTTTAGGTGCTATTAAACAGCACACGTGCAGTAACATCAACTGCGTTTAGGTTCTATTAAACAGCACACGTGCAGTAACAGCAACTGCGTTTAGGTGTTATAAAACAGCACACGTGCAGTAACATCAACTGTGTTTAGGTGCTATTAAACAGCACACGTGCAGTAACAGCAACTGCGTTTAGGTGCTATTAAACAGCACACGTGCAGTAACAGCAACTGCGTTTAGGTGCTATTAAACAGCACACGTGCAGTAACAGCAAGTACGTTTAGGTGCTATCAAACAGCACACGTGCAGTAACAGCAACTGCGTTTAGGTGCTATTAAACAGCACACGTGCAGAAACAGCAAGTACGTTTAGGTGCTATCAAACAGCACACGTGCAGTAACAGAAACTGCGTTTAGGTGCTATCAAACAGCACACATGCAGTAACAGCAACTGCGTTTAGGTGCTATTAAACAGCACACGTGCAGTAACAGCAAGTACGTTTAGGTGCTATCAAACAGCACACGTGCAGTAACAGAAACTGCGTTTAGGTGCTATTAAACAGCACACGTGCAGTAACAGCAACTGTGCTTAGGTGCTATTAAACAGCACACATGCAGTAACAGCAAGTACGTTTAGGTGCTATTAAACAGTACACGTGCAGTAACAGCAAGTACGTTTAGGTGCTATTAAACAGCACACGTGCAGTAACAGTAACTGCGTTTAGGTGCTATTAAACAGCACACGTGCAGTAACAGCAAGTTCTGTATGTTTAGGTGCTATTAAACAGCAAACGTGCAGTAACAGTAACTGCGTTTAGGTGCTATTAAACAGCACACGTGCAGTAACAGCAACTGTGTTTAGGTGCTATTAAACAGCACACGTGCAGTAACAGCAACTGCGTTTAGGTTCTATTAAACAGCACACGTGCAGTAACAGCAACTGCGTTTAGGTGCTATTAAACAGCACACGTGCAGTAACAGCAACTGTGTTTAGGTGCTATTAAACAGCACACGTGCAGTAACAGCAACTGCGTTTAGGTGCTATTAAACAGCACACGTGCAGTAACAGCAAGTACGTTTAGGTGCTATCAAACAGCACACGTGCAGTAACAGCAACTGCGTTTAGGTGCTATTAAACAGCACACGTGCAGTAACAGCAAGTACGTTTAGGTGCTATCAAACAGCACACGTGCAGTAACAGAAACTGCGTTTAGGTGCTATTAAACAGCACACGTGCAGTAACAGCAACTGCGTTTAGGTGCTATTAACCACTTCGGGTCCGGCCATTGACAGAATACGTCAACAGCGCGGACCTGAGGCGCCGGGGTCACGTCTTTGGACGTGATTTTCTTGTAATTCCCCCGCGCACGCCACAGGGTGGCGCGCAGCGGGGAAAAACAGTCCCGACGCATCACCGAGGATCCGATGCGTGTACCCGGCGGCCGCGATGTCCATCAGGTACACGCGATCGTCGGTGAGAGAGCAGGGACGTGGAGCTCTGAGTGTAAACACAGAGCTTCACGTCCTGTCAGTGAGAGGAGACAGATGCTGTTTCTCTTGTACATAGGGAGACAGCATCGATCACCTCCCCCAGTCACCCCCCTCCCCCCACACAGTTAGAACACACCCAGGCAATACATTTAACCCCTTCCTCACCCCCCTAGTGTTAACCCCTTCAATGCCAGTCACATTTATACAGTAATTAGTGCATTTGTATAGCACTGGTCGCTGTATAAATGTGAATGGCGCCAAAAATGTGTCAAAAGTGTCCGATGTGTCCGTCGCAATATCGCAGTAGTCCAATAAAAATCGCAGATCGCCGCCATTACTAGTAAAAAAAAAATATAAAAAAAAAAATCATAATTATGTCCCCTATTGTGTAGGTGCTATAACTTTTGCGCAAAGCAGTCACTTATTGTGATTTTTTTTTTTTTTTACAAAAATACGTAGAAGAATACGTATCGACCTTAACTGAGAAAAAAAATATAAAAAAAAAAAAAAATGGATATTTATTATAGCAACAAGTAAAAAAATATATATATATATTTTTAAATTGTCGCTCTTTTTTCATTATAACGCAAAAAATAAAAACCGCACAGGCGATCAAATACCACCAAAAGAAAGCTCTATTTGTGGGGAAAAAAACGACGCCAATTTTGTTTGGGTGCCACGTCGCACGGCACGCCGCGCAATTGTCAGTTAAAGCGACGCAGTGCCGGAAGCTGAAATTTCGCCTGGGCACGAAGGGGGTTTATGTGCCCAGTAAGCAAGTGGTTAAACAGCATACGTGCAGTTACAACAACTGCGTTTAGGTGCTATTAAACAGCATACGTGCAGTAACAGCAACTGCATTTAGGTGCTATTAAACAGCACACGTCCAGTAACAGCAACTGCGTTTAGGTGCTATTAAACAGCACACGTGCAGTAATAGCAACTGCATTTAGGTGCAATTAAACAGCACACGTGCAGTAACAGCAACTGCGTTTAGGTGCTATTAAACAGCACACGTGCAGTAACAGCAACTACGTTTAGGTTGCAAATAAACAGGACAAGTGCAGTAACACCGAGTACATTTAGGTGTAAACTAAACAGCACACAGGCAATACAACACGTTAGAACACTGCAGCTAGCACAATCTACTGCCTGACAAATAGGAATAGCTGATCTAGCTAAGCTATACAGTGTATAAATATATGTACAACTCCTGGGATGTATATATATCCTCTACACACTGTAAATTTAACTAAACTGACTAGCCTGACTTATATCAAGTGGAACTTCTGCGCTACTGAAAAAATCTCTAAACAATAACAGTCTGCAGCAAACACAAAAAATGCATACACAGCATTAGTAATAAGTGAATAAAAATAGTAGTGCTAGCACAAGTGGTAAAGCATAACTTAGGATGTGTAATAATCGGTAAGCACACAGTACACAAGGTGTGCTATATCAGTGATATCTGTGACAAAAGCAAAAAAAAGCAAAAACAACACAACAGTCCAACAAGGGTGCTATGTCCAAAACAAGTGCACTAAAGTCCTTAATGTGAACAGTGTGAAGGAGGGATGTCCACTAGTTGCAGAAAGGTGAGGAAAGGAAAGAGCCCCACCACACGGCACGTCTAGTCTCACAGAACTCTCACCTCCAGCCAGACATAAACAGCATGTAGGATATCCTTGGTATAGACAATCTCCCCCAGTGATGTTGTTTGTGGATCCCCACAGGTCAGTGGAACGATGGATGTCTAAGTACTCAGGTATATTCACAGGACACAGATAAGGAGAATCCGGGAAAAGACAAAGGAAGCCTCCAATAGTGCGTTAACTTGATAACCAGGGAGTTTTAATAAAACAAATGTACCTTCAGCACGAATCTCGCTCCTTTGGAGTGTGCAAAGCACATCAGTTCGGGGTCATAAGGGGCAAATAAAGCCACTGTGGTCACCTTAGACCAATCATAGAGCTTCCAGTTTTTGCCACGTACATAGAAGACATAGACCTCGGAGTCCCGGGAGTGTCGGATGGGATCGCAGAGAGCCGGATCGGAGCAGGGACAGGCAGCCTGGCTGCCTGTCCCTGCTCCGATCCGGCTCTCTGCGATCCCATCCGACACTCCCGGGACTCCGAGGTCTATGTCTTCTATGTACGTGGCAAAAACTGGAAGCTCTATGATTGGTCTAAGGTGACCACAGTGGCTTTATTTGCCCCTTATGACCCCGAACTGATGTGCTTTGCACACTCCAAAGGAGCGAGATTCGTGCTGAAGGTACATTTGTTTTATTAAAACTCCCTGGTTATCAAGTTAACGCACTATTGGAGGCTTCCTTTGTCTTTTCCCGGATTCTCCTTATCTGTGTCCTGTGAATATACCTGAGTACTTAGACATCCATCGTTCCACTGACCTGTGGGGATCCACAAACAACATCACTGGGGGAGATTGTCTATACCAAGGATATCCTACATGCTGTTTATGTCTGGCTGGAGGTGAGAGTTCTGTGAGACTAGACGTGCCGTGTGGTGGGGCTCTTTCCTTTCCTCACCTTTCTGCAACTAGTGGACATCCCTCCTTCACACTGTTCACATTAAGGACTTTAGTGCACTTGTTTTGGACATAGCACCCTTGTTGGACTGTTGTGTTGTTTTTGCTTTTTTTGCTTTTGTCACAGATATCACTGATATAGCACACCTTGTGTACTGTGTGCTTACCGATTATTACACATCCTAAGTTATGCTTTACCACTTGCTCTAGCACTACTATTTTTATTGACTAGCCTGACTGCTCTATCTATCTATCTGGTAGAAAAGACACTGTCTCTCTATCTCTCTCTATAGGACTTCTCTCATTAACAACGCTGCAACACACTACACGCGGCCGCCTTGCAGGCAGCCTTTTATAGTGTGGGACGTGTGCTAAAGCCCTGAGCCATAATTGGCCAAAGCCGCCCAGGCTTTGGCCAATTATGGCTCTTCGTTTTTTGCACGCTGTGATTGGCCAAGCATGCGGGACATACAGCATGCTTGGCCAATTATCAGCGCGCAATGCCGCAGTGAATTATGGGCCATTGCGCGCCACTCGAATTTGGCGCGAACGACCCGTTTTTTTTTAATTTCAACGAACATACGAACAGACGATGTTCGAGTCGAACATACGTTCGAATCAAACGCAGAGCTCATCCCTAGTGATGGTTTATTTTAGATCGCATTTACTGCTTGTTAAAATTAAATATTTGGATGTCCAAGGTTTCACTTTAACCCCTATCTTATGTTTTGTAACATGTAACAATATACAATAACATGGTGTGACAAATAGGACTGCAGAAAGCTTAAAACTACAAGTGCAATTTAAGCTTTCCTATAAAATGTACAAATATCAAATCTCTTAGCAAAACTGCTGACAATCCCAACATGAACAAGGTCAAACAAAAAAAAATCTCAAAAATTCCAGAAATAATATAAAAATCTGCTTACTTGACCTTTTAAAAACATAATTTGGTCTCTTCTAAGTTAAGTTGTCTGGATGTCTTGCTGTTGTCCTACGTCCTTTAAATTTGCTGCATTCACCAAACATTTAAATGTATGTGACCCTGTATTATGAAATTCAATTAGCTAATGTATCTTGGATAACATCTGGTATAGCAGTCTTTTTTAGGAAATAGCTGCACATGCTGTCACTTCGAGTCAGTGTCTTTTGTTTGTTTCCTGCATTATTCCCGCATCAAGATGACATGAGGCTACTAAATAAACTCTTTGTAACGTGAATCCGAACCAAAATAGAAAAATACACTGACAGTATGGAAATTCGGATTAGACTCCAAAAAAACATGTTTAGGTGATTCTTACTGGTGCAGTTTCAAATTTAATGCTTTACATTTGAAGATAACTCGTCACCTAGAGACCAATGACAACACAATACAATCTTTACATGAGAACAAAGTTTATCCTCTATACACAAGTGATATCCTTGGCAATGTAGATTTTTTCACTAACTAGAAACATCACTGAGCCTATCCATTCACTAGAGACCAGTGACATCATTGAGAATGTAGCCTGTCCCTTCACTAGAGACCAGTGACATCACTGATAATGTAGCCTATCCATTTACTAGAGACCAGTGACATCATTGAGAATGTAGCCTTTCCATTCACTAGAGACCAGTGACATCATTTACGAATGTAGCCTATCCATTCACTAGAGACCAGTGACATCACATAGGATGCAGTCTATCTATTCACTAGAGACCAGTATCACCACTTAGGATGCAGCCTATCCACTCACTAAGGACCAGTGACATCACTAAGAGGCTAAAGACATCACTGAGAATACAGCCTACCCGTTAACTAGAAATTAATGACATCACTGAGAATGCAGTCTATTCACTATAGACCAGCGATATCACTAAAATACAACCTATCCATTCACTAGAGGCCAATGACATGACCAAGAATGCAGTCTATGCATTCACTAGAGACCAGGGACATCCCTAAAAATGCAGCCTAGAGGACAATGACATAATTGAGAATGCAGCCTAAATGCATCCTATCCATTCACTAGATACCAGTGACATCACTGTGAATGTTGCCCTTCCATTTTTTTTAAAAGCCACTGGCAGCGCTAACAATGTAGTCTATACATTCACTGTAGACCAGCGACATCACAAAAAATGCGGCCTATGCATTCACTAGAGGCCAATGACAACACTGACAATGCAGTCTATCCATTGGCTGGAAACTGCATATGAAAACCTATAACCATCTGCGTGCCAGCTGAAATGTCATATCATTATGAAAAACATACACCAACATCACAGAGAATGCAGCCTTTCTATTCAATAGAAACTGTGCATGGCATGCCTGTCATCTCCTAGATGTCAGGTTAAATTGCATATGAGCCTTCCATTGTAAGTGGCTGAACCAATTTCTAAAAACGAGTCAAGAGGGGTAAGAGGCAGTAACTCCTAACTTCTGTACTTCAAACAATGTGATATGCCCTACAGAGGGGTAAATGGGAAGGTGACAGGGGCCACGTTTGACTCCGGGAGCTGGGACTCATTAGCGGAATATCTGTTGCTCCAGAAAAGTCTCACTCCTCTAGTATACCCCAGAACCAAATGCCAAGCACACAGAATAACTTAAAGTTGATGTAAACCCTCCATACACCCAGTGAAGTGCACTGTCAGATGGGGCCCACACAAAGTCGGAATATCCCATGAAAAAATTCCGTCTGACTTTTTTCATCGGAAATTCTGATTGTGTGTACAAGGCATTAGACAGCCAATATACCTATACAGAATTGTGATTTTTTTTTTATTTATAATTTTTTAACATTTAACTGTCATTCCTCTCTTCTTGGTTATCAAGCCTTCCGATGGGCATTAATGAAATGCTAGCACAGGCTTGATGCTATTTTAGTCACCGTTGATGGTTTATGGAACTGGAAGTCGCACAAATGTGAGCAGGACTGGCAAACTGTAAGCAGGGAAGTAAGCAATTTTTGATTTATGGTCTTGGTAATTTTTATAGGCTCTATGCATGCTTGATGTCTTGCTGTGACTGAGAACCTCAAAGAAAATCATCACGGCGTGCTCTAAAAATAATCCCGCACGCCACGTAACATCCGAATATTAGAGTTATGGCCAGACCTTTCAAGAAGCTTCATATTGGTTTCCGCCAAAGGTTCCGCATCTATGTTCTAAAGCTAAGACCTAAAGGGATTAGCCCGGCTGCCTGTGTCCCAGCTGCTTCATATGTGGATCTTTTGAGGTGGTTATTGCCTACACCTCTGGGTCTTCCCTGATTCCATTAGTGACCATTGCAGGCAACACTACAGAGCCTCCTCCAGATTGTATAACTGAGCCTATCGCCTGGGAATTTATGACTAGGGAGTTATACCTTTAAATATAAGGAAAATAGAAGAAAAAAAAGTATGATCAAAACTCAACCAACACAACCATGTTTCAAATACTGTACTGCAAGTATTTCTTAATAATATTCTCTATTTAAAAAAAAAAATCTTGCCATGCAGGCTTTATTATCTCAATTTTATTTAAAGGGAAACTCAATTTTATTAAAAAAAATTGTAATTTAATTTTAAATAGCTTTTTCCATTTTAAGGGTGTGTGTTGACACTCACATATAAGTTTATAGGGATGTTAAACCCGTCCGAAGCTAGTCAAATGCAGGTCACAAGATAGTCAACTGAGGGTCACTCAGTGTCCATCACCCCTCTCTTCCAATCCCTCCACTTGATTCCAATTGCCCAACAAATTAAGTTCAAAATACTAACAACATACAAAGCCATTTACAACTATGCTCTGAGCTACATCACCGATCTAATCTTCAAATATCACCTAATCCATCCTCTCAGCTACTCTCTACCTCCATTGTCTCCAACCATGCTCCTCTCCAGGACTTCTGCAGAGCCTCTCCCATCCTCTGGAACACTCTACCTCAATTTGTCTAGCTATTTGCTACTCTGGCCACCTTTAGGCAATCCCTAAAAACGTTTCTCTTTAGGGAAGACTATCATGCCTTTAACTAACAAATTAACCTTTAACTCTTTCATCAGATCATTCCCCACAGTTGTTACTTTTTACACCATTTGCCCACCCTATTAGATTGTAAGCTCTTATGAGCAGGGCCCTCTTAACCATAGGTGTGCACAGCCTATTGCAAGAGGGTGTGCACCCCAAAACACAAACACACATACACACACTCTAAATAAATGTATATAGTAAATAGTAGGATAGTGGATGATGTCAGTAGTTTATTATTATTATTTTATTTTTGTATTTTTTTTACTATTTTATTTATACTTTTTATTAGGGCTGTTACTGATTAACATTTTCGTGTTCGATTAATCGTTTTTTTTTTTTTTTTATCGATTAATCGACTAATTTCGATTAATTATAACACACATACAGGTCCTACTACTTTTAGCTGATCTAGTCAGTGGCAAATGTGGTATACACTATATACAATCACCCGACACTAGTTAGTTTCCACAATCCATGACTTAAAGCGGGGATTCTCCCTTAAAACAGCTCTGTGTCATCCCATCCAGCATACTGGCGCCAGTATGCTGTTGTTGTTTTTTTAATCTCTGTACTTACTGTTTAATTGATAATTTTATTTTGTCCCTACCGCGGGGAATGGCGTGGCTATGGAGCGTCACGGCTTCCGAAAATAGCCGACTAGCACTCGGGTCTTCCCGGCGCTATACAGCGCCTGCGCACAGACCTAGGAGCTGACTGCGCAGGCGCTGTATATATCCGAGTCCTTTTTCCCCATTTTTATTTGTCCTGGTGGTTGTTGTCACAACTTAATGGAAAAAAATAAAATAAAATAAAAATGATAGAAAATATAAAAAAAATCAAAAATAGGAGAAACTATTCAAATTTCCACATTGTAAAGAAAACTACATTTACTATTAATCTTGTTTGTTTAATTTTTAATGAAGGTGTTTCCAAGTTCCCTGCGAGCCATCACAAGTTCTGGCACTTTGGGAGACCAATTCGCATCCTTTAACTTGCCGTGAGAAAAGCCACGAAAGACGAATTACAACTTCACAACAACTTAATGAAGACATTATAATAACTAGCTATATTATTGTGCAGTGATGGCACACATAAAGAAATACAAGCCTAGCAGTGAACTGCACATATAAAATCTGAATTTGTTATACGAGACACTAGAAGTGTTATATGCAAAATCATATTGTTGCTTTATGAGTTTTGTCTAATTACTTGAGGGTTAAGGAAGAGACTCCGGCTGAGATTAATTTCGCAATCGAAATGTTTGTGTTATGAGACTTCTATTTTGTCTCTAGAGTTTATGTAATTTCACTACTGACTGATATTTTTTTATATGGCTCCCTACTAAATTTTACTTTTCATAGTCTTCCATGTAGATTTTTTTTTTAAAGATTATTTCTTAGAATGGAATTAAAGTGCACCTGTAATTTAGGAGTCACTAGTTAAGATGTTTTTATTTAATTTGTGCATATATGTAGCTATAATAATTTGTGGTCAATTCTACTAAATGTATTTAATGGATAATTTTTAAACAGATTTTATATACGGTATATATATATATATATCATTATTTGGCATTATTGAATTATAAAGAGTATGCATGGCAGCAGATGTTTTCTTTCAGACTTTTACTTTCTAATCAAAGATCTGTATAAATGGATCACTCCTCTGTCCCAACTACTGAGTTTTATTAGGGATTAAGGCTATTCTTTTCAGCAGTTAAAATCAGTCTTTTAGCCCAGGTTCACACTGGGCTGCGGGAGTGAAACCGTGTGAGTTCAGCGATTTCACTCCCTATGACAGTCCCGATATCGGACGCGATTTCAGGACATCTGTACAGGTTTCTGCACAGATGTCAATGTAAATTGCGGTACAATCGCGGTACAGGAACTACTTTTTGAAATCAGTGCAGAACCGCAGATGCGGCATCGCACCGATTAGGACAGTGCCATTGCCGACAATTGCCGGAAAATGCCGCCGATTTGAGATGCGATTTGACATCTCAAATCGCATCTCAAATCGTACCAGTGTGAACCAGGCCTTAAACATGAGTGAGAGGCCCAGAATACCACCTGCTCATAGGCGTGCGCAAGGGGTGTGACAGGTGTGTCTAGGCACACCCTAATCTTGGGGTTGGCAACCTGTCAATGGTAAACAGGTGACAGGTGAACGGCAATCCTTCCTGGCCGACCCTCAGAACCTGGGGAGGAGAGGTGGCGGGGGTGTCATTTAGTGGAACCAATCTGTATTTTCCTCCTGCAGCAGGTGAAAGTAGGCTTCTCCTCCTCTCCCTTTTGTCAACATTCAGCTGCCATAGAAGGAAAATATAGGGGTTCAGTACTAATTAATGCCACCCCGCAACCTTTCCATGTTCCTCTTCCTTCTATTCCCCAGGTCCCCCATGTGCTCCCTTGCTCCCCCTTCCTTCCATTGTTTCAGGATGGAGAGCAGGGAAGAGGCCAGTAAATATTTCAAATGCATATGTGTTGGAGCTTTGGGGTGCACACCCTAATGCAATAGGCTGCACACACCTATGCACCTGCTGGATGGAAGTGTTACCTATGTACAGGTGCATCTCATAAAATTAGAATATCATCAAAAAGTAAATTTATTTTAGTTTTAATTCAAACAGTGAAACTTATATTTTATATAGATTCATTACCCACAGAGTAATATATTGCAAGCATTTCTTACTTTTACTTTTTTACTTTTACTTTTATTTTGATGATTATAGCTTACAGCTGCTCTTCTCTGACAATCCTTCCACTGGCTTCCACTGACCCAACAAATTAAATTCAAAATACTAACAACTACTTACAAAGCAATCCACAACTCTGCCCCCAGCTAAATCATTGACCTAGTCTCAAAATACCAACCAAATAGTTCTCTTTGATCTTCTCAAGACCCCCTGCTCTCTAGCGCCCTCATCACCTCCTCCCACGCTCACCTCCAGGACTTCTCCAGAGCCTCTCCTATCCTATGGAACTCCTTACCCAATCTGTCCAGTTATCTCCTACTCTATTAGCTTTTAGACGATCCCTTAAAACTCTTCTCTTCAGCGAAGTCTATTCTACACACACCTATTAACTGTACTTTCATTTTCCCCATCAGCTCATCCCCCACAGTTATTACCTTTTGTTTCACTTGACCCTCCCTTCTAGACTTTAAGCTCTAACGAGCAGGGCCCTCTGATTCCTCCTGTACTGAATTGTATTGTAACTGTACTGTCTGCCCCCATGTTGTAAAGTGTTGCACAAACTGTTGGCGCTATATAAATCCTGTATAATAATAATAAGACAGCTAGTGAAAACCTAGAATTCAGTATCACAGAAAACTAGAATATTACATAAGACCAATAAAATAAAGGATTTTTAATACAGACGTACAAGCTGGATCACCTAGTGAAAATAAAGGGGAAAAGGCCTAAAAAATCATATCACTTTAACTTGTGATTTTTGTTTTTTTTTTAAACCCAGGACCCTGAATTCACTATATCTGGTCTCCCACAGTACACAGAACATGGACATGCAATTATTGTAGTAATTATAAACTGCTAAATACCTTTTGCCAGAGGCTCTATAAGGCTTCAAAATAAGGTAGGCTTGGGTGCAGAGAATGCAAACCAAAACCAAGCCCACCCAGGTGTGTTTAATAGCAAATTAATATTTGCTATTGTAACACTGATCCTCCTCCCAGTCAATCAGGAAGCAGGTCTTGAGACCCGTCACCAGATTGGCTGAAAGGACAGCTAGTGGGCTGGGGAAGGACGGTTGGGGAGCTGCCGTCCGCTGCGGGGCCACTGCTTATGACATTTATCAGTGTCTGACCGAGCACTGGTTAAGGCTTGTAGGAGGAGTTTTTATTCTCCTCTGACTATCCAATGAGGCTGCAAGACCCCTGACCTTCTGTCAGAACAGTGTTAGAACGTGGTGAGTCTGGTGACGTAAAACACAACGATGAAAAAATGAAGTTCAATGCTTCCAAGCATGCGTCGACTTGATTCTGAGCATGCGTGGATTTTTAACCGATGGTCGTACCTACTAACGATCGATTTTGACCTATCGGTTAGGCGTCCATCAGTTAAATTTTAAAGCAAGTTAAATAACCTATGGGACCCACACACAATCGGTTTTGACAAATGAAAACGGTCCATCAGACCGCTGTCCTCTGGCTATCCTATCGTGTGTATGAGGCCTTAGTGTATTGGGTTCCCATTGTAAATGAATGGCACCACAGGGTGTTGCAATAATACACCACATTGGACGGGGTATGAACGGGCTCAGAGTCAAAACCTACTCTTAAATTTGAAGTAAAATCAGAAGTCTTGGATGCCTTTGCAAATAAATGTTTCAATATATTTGCTGGTAATATATTTTACAGGTAAGCTAAATGGATCTAATTCAGAATCCGCTTCTAAATTCATAACTTAGGCAGAAGTCTTGGATAGGTTTGCAAATAAATGTTTCCTCTTATTCCCTAGTACAACATTTTACAAGTTAGCTACAGGGACCTAATTCATAACTCGCTTCCAAAACCCTAATAAATGCCAAGCTTTTAAATATATATGAACATAAATGTGGTAACCATACATCACTATGGAAGTACTTTTGTAAAGGTGGTTGTACTCTAAACCAGCTTTTCTCAACCTTTTCAACACAGAGGAACCCTTGTAATAGATTTCTGGTCGCAGGGATTCCCTGCTGATAATGACTATAACTACAACCAGTGCCGGGACAAGGTCATCCAGCACCCAGAGCAAAGATGTCAAACTGCACCCCCATCCTATAGGGCAGGGGTCTCCAAATGTTTCAAACCAAGAGCAAGTCTACTGTCCTTCAGACTTTAGGAGGCCCAGATTGTGGCCAGTGGGGGTAGAAAATGTCCCTGGCCCAGCATCAGTGAGAGTAAATATGACCTCAGAGTTGGTGGACAGTAGGAGGAGTAAAGCCCTATTATTGGTATTCGTAGGAGAAATAATGTACCATTATTGGTATTAGTAGGAGGAGAGTGCCCCATTCTTGGTATTAGTAGGAGGAGTAGTGCCCCATTCTTGGTATTAGTAGGAGTAGTGCCCCATTCTTGGTATTAGTAGGAGGAGTAGTGTCCCATTCTTGGTATTAGTAGGAAGAGCAGTGCCCTATTCTTGGTATTAGTAGGAGGAGTAGTGCACCATTCTTGGTATTAGTAGGAGGAGCAGTGCCCCATTATTGGTATTAGTAGGAGGAGGAGTGCCCCATTCTTGGTATTAGTAGGAGGAGTAGTGCCCAATTCTTGGTATTAGTAGGATGAGTAGTGCACCATTCTTGGTATTAGTAGAAGGAGTAGTGCCCCATTCTTGGTATTAGTAGGAGGAGGAGTGCCACATTCTTGGTATTAGTAGGAGGAGGAGGAGTGCCCCATTCTTGGTATTAGTAGGATGAGTAGTGCACCATTCTTGGTATTAGTAGGAGGAGTAGCCCCATTATTGGTATTAGTAGGAGGAGTAGTGCCCCATTCTTGGTATTAGTAGGAGGAGTAGTGCCCCATTCTTGGTGTTGGTAGGAGGAATAGAATTCCGTCATTGGTATCAGTGGAAGAAATAGTGCCCCATTGCTGGTTTCAGTGGGAGGAATAGTTCCACATGTCAGTAGGAGGAATAGTGCCCTAAGGCCCGGATAAAGGCTAGCAAAGGGCCACATCTGGCCCTCAAGGGCACAGTTTGGAGACTCCTGCCTTAGGGTTAGCAGAACGGTTGCTGTCACTTCTCCTGTCAGCCTTGTAACAGAAGCAACTGGCACAGAGTGCCACCATCCCTGCAATAAACCATTGTGCCCAGCTTTACCTCCTGCCCACCCCTTGTCCCAGTCCTGTCTACAACTCATGATACATTAGTGTGATGGTCAGTGGGAAGAATGCTCCTAATGCCGCGTACACATAGTCGGGATTTCCGACAACAAAATATTTGATGTGAGCTTGTTGTCGGAAAAGTCAACCGTGTGTAGGCTCCATTGGACATTTGCTGTCAGAATTTCCACGACAAATGTTTGAGAGCTGGTTCTCAATTTTCCTGACAAACTGTTCCACAAAGTTGGGGAGCATGACATTTTTCAAAATGTCTTAGTAGCTGATGCCTTATGAGTTCCCTTCACTGGAACTAAGGGGCCAAGCCCAACCCTTGAAAAACAACCCCACACCATAATCCCCCTCCACCAAATGATTTGGACCAGTGCACAAAGCAAGGTCCATAAAAGATGATAATGAGCGAGTTGAGGGGGGTGGTAACTTGACTCAGAGTATGACCTCAACAGATAGAA